>OVBJ01000818.1:0-41216 GCA_900406535.1 Noccaea bulbosa | reverse complement strand
ATGGTATGAAAAACTATGCTTAAAAGTGCTAAAATGCAGAGACATCAAACATCATCAATGAAAACAAGACTAATACAAGAAACTTTTGAATTGAACAAGCAACTAACAAAACGCCACCGTTATAACTAATTTTACTACAAATTCAAGAGACTAGTAAATAATCTACAGAAGCAATCAAAGCCAGACGTTGGAGGAGGTTTTACTTGCCTCAGAGGCTTCTTCTTCTTCTTCATCTTCGTCTTCGTCTTCGTCTTCTTCCAATATATACACCAGAGCACGTCTTTTTTCAGCAAAAACGCAAGCCACTCCTCTTGAGCTTCTCGTCCTCTGTCAAATTCCCCAACTCGAAATACTGCTCCACCTGTAATACCCAGTTCTCCGCGTCCTCACCGTCAAACTCAGGAATCTCCATCCATGGCATCATCGGTTTGCTCCTCGGGGGCCCCATTTAGTCCCGATCACGTCTTGCTCTGATACCAATTTTGTTACGTGTAGTGATAGATTCTCCGAACAAAGGAATAAAAGATAGATTACTTTCTTATTACTGATTTTAAGAAACGATTACAAAGCTTGAGAGAAGTTAATGGCGTCTCTCATCACCCCTAAGAGATATTAATGGTGTCTCTCCTCACCCCCTGTGATCACTCAACTCTGTGATGAAGATCTCTCCCCAAACCCCAAAGCTAATATATAGATAAGACTAAGAGATAACCTAATCCAACTGTAGTTACTTTGAGAGTAACCATGATTAACATTAGTTACTTTGCAACCTTAAGTAGATAAATGTTAACCGTTTAACGCTGTAAAACCACTGCTCCTATCACTCTTCAACACTAAGTTTTTCCTCTCTTGGCTCGGTATCACAATCCCTAAGCTCTCCTGTGACAGAGGTCTTTCGACAAAGCAACCTAAGAAATACAATTCACAATAATTAGTTTGAATCTGAAGACTCTTAACCCCTCCATTCTTTGTTGCCCTCACAGACATTACTGTCAGAGACATGAAAATTGAAGTAAAGTCATTTATATCATTTGGAAAACATGGCTCTTGAAAGGAAACAAGTACCTTGCAAGAGGCATGCTCATCCAGATGGGACACAGGAATTTACAGCTCGTGTATGTTCTGGCCATGGTTTTGCAGGATAGCAGAGCAAACACATGAAACGAGTGACAATTAGACTTAAAACTGAGAATAGACTAGAAATGAAGATAAAAATGAAAGATACAGTTTCTTAAACTACAGCCTAAATATGTAATAAGGGAGCAAGCAACTAAAGATTTCAGAAAACAACTTACGTATGCAATTGCAAACAGTGTTGAAAATCTATTAAGCATCCTGCAACTCTATATCCAAGCACCAATTGGAAGGTGATGATACATCAATGGCTTATTAATTGCTTACAGTCAAAAGAGCGACTTACAAGCTTCCCAATCTGAAATATTCCTAATATACTGAAGCATATGCTCCCATCTCGATCTCCACTGCAGAGAATGTTAAACTTCCGGAATGAGGTATTAGATAAATCTGCTAAAGAATCTTCACCATCATCCATGAAACTGGAGTCACCAGCTACCAGTCCAGGCATCTTTGGAGCTCCCGGAGCAGGAGGGAAAAAACAGGAGGTCCGGTCCTCATGAACTGATACATTCCCAATTTCATCCTGAAAACCAAATACTAGCGCTTTTTTTTTCCCTCTTGATATAAAATAAATGTAAAGCTAAACAGAGGAGAAAACATACGGTAATGGATTGTCCATCCTCTTCCCAGTTAAGACAGACGACAGCTACAGCATGGGGCTTCAAGCTCCTTAATAGCTTCCCGTTCTGCATGAAAATAGTATCAACCACTTTCTGATAAGCATCATCTTTATCTTTCTAAACCCTTGGACAAAAAAGATATAAAAAAAACTTCATCACGGATTAGCTTTACTCTAGACTTGCCTCAACATCGTGAAGCTCAATGGTTCCATCCTCGAGCCCAACAGCTATGGCTTTCCCAACATAAAGAAGTAACGGACCTTCCTATAAGCAGAGAGGAAAGGAAATAGACTTTAATCCATCTGCTATGTGGACAAGCTATTCCACTTTGAATTTCAGCAAATAGTTAAGTGCCAGAAACGAAGCTGGAAATTTTGGGTTACATAATATTAAAACCATCTGGGATTCATAATTGTGTACTTTACTCTAACAGAGTGAATAAAGAGAAAGGCTTTACCGGGCGAAATAGTCCACAATCTCTGCCAGTTGAATCGGTGCAGCAGAATCTTCGAGTTCTCTGTAACCATTGCCAATAAATCCTTCTCCGGGTTCCATTCAGCTATCTTAATCTACAGAAATTGAACAAAAACATGAATCCATCTAAATTTCCTCAAAAAGATCATTATATCCAAATGTTAAAATCACAACAACAACAAAGCCACGAATTTTGAGCTGGAGTGAAACAAAACCTGAAAAGGTATGGGCTTGTCGAACTGGAGCTGGAAAGGAATGACATTTTCACCCTCGTCACTCTCCATTTCCGAAAATCCGAGGTTTTACAGAAATATATAATGGCGAGTAGAGTAGGGGAAGAGTACACAAATTAGGGGTTATTGGAATTCTCAATTTCTTGTAAAGCTAAGGGAACTAAGGAATCAGAGAGAAACAATTAAGATGAAGCTGTGGAGAGTGAATAACAGAAAATGGAGAGAGAGAGAGAGAGAAGACGGCGGTCGCCGGAATCCGCCGGGAGCAAAAAGACGCACTAATAAGAGACCTAATCCGGTTTTTGGTTTGATTGCGGTTTAGATTTATTGGATTACGAGGAAGAAACAATCCAGTTCAATTGTCGGTTTGACTCTGAGATCGAAAAACCCGGTTCGGGTTTAGAAGATTTCGACTGGTCTGCTACTAACTTCCCCCATAAGCTAACGACGAAGACGAAGAGGATGGGTGAAGAAGAAGCAATAGCAGAAGAAAATGGCGGACTAAAGATAGAATCAGGAGAGCCAACTTCATCATGGCCCACCATGAGATTCGATGTCTCTCCTTACAGAACACACCATTTCCTCAAGGGTCTCAAATGAAATGGTACCCTTTCTTCTTGTTTCAGTCTCTCGCTTCGGGGTTGTTCTTTCTCAAAGTTTGAATTTTGATGATTTGCTACTTGCTTCTTACAGGTCACCTGATGGTTCGTGTTTCCTTGCAATCTGAGAGGACAATACACTTAGTCTCTTTTATCTGTAAGAAGAAGAAATTCAAGCAGTAATTTTGTTTTTTTAGGTAACTTTAGCCGTCTGTTGAACCTTTTCGTTTTGCAAAAAAATGATGGAGGGGATTCTAATGGCTATGGAGTGCCAGAAGGTAATCTTTTGCCATCTTCGGGGTTGTTCTTTCTCAATGTCAAATGCTTGAACCAGAAGGTAATCTTTTCTTTCAAAATTTGGAATTGTAGGTTCGTATGGTGCGAGTCTAGTTGCGAATGATATCTGTTGGTATCCACACATGCCAGTTGCAGGTAATAATCAAACTCATCGTGAGAGGTTTCTCTCTTTTTCCTTAATGATTTTGATTCAGACCCATTAACATGCGTCTTCGCTACCACCACTAGAGGCCATCCAATCCATCTTTGGGATACTTCTTCTGGTGAGGTGCTGGTTCTTCCATGAAACTTAACATGTTCTTGCTTACTTCGTTTCATTTACAGTTATTTACATGTGAATGTAACAATGGCAGCTTCGATATGCACGTACCGCGCGAGCCTATGATGCTATCGCTGAAAAGACTCATCATGCCTTGTCTTTACAGATTCGTTCCTCCTGGAAATTTTGACTTGACTTTGGTGGCACTTGAGTTGGAATTTATAAAGAAGGGTACTAAAAACGAAGAGGTACCTCTTTGCGTTTTGGTGCGATCCTACTTTCTTGTGATCCGTGAACATCTTCTATGTATTAAAAAAGTTTTTTTTTTTTGTTCTTTTTCCTTTTCAGGTTGATGCTGTGCTCCTTTTAACCAAACTCAGGAGGAAGTTTATTGATCAGGTAAACGTTTTGAGGATTCTTGGTGCTGACTTTACTTATTTTTGGCTCCTTTTAGAAGATTTGTATACTTAAAGGGAGGTATATAAAATAAATCAAAATGCAGTAATACCTACACAGTACACACTGCACTAATTTGCTCTGAATGAAAGATGATTGACCTTTTCCTAACATTAGCACTGATTTATTGAAAACTATGCATACTAGCTTATGTATATGCAGGTCTTGACAGTAGGCCAGAGAGCTACATTTGAGTATCATGGGGCTAATTACATTTTTACGGTCAACCGAGCGGTTATAAAGGCTGAGAACCAATCTAACGTTATCGAAAGAGGGATGATCTCTAAGGATACATATTTTGTGTTTGAAGCATCAAATGCAAGTGGCATAAAGGTCTGGCTTTTGACCAGTTTTCTTGCTACTACTGTGTTGTTTAAATCACTTGATTCTGATAGTTCCATCCAACCGACATTTTCTTTGAAAACAATCTTACTTCAAACCTGATCTGACGTAACTCCGTGTTACAGATTATCAATCAAGGAGACGCTGCAAGTAGCAAAATATTCAAAGAAAAGGAGTTTAACCTCCAGTCCCTTGGTATTGGTGGCTTAAAAGCAGAGTTTGTTAATATATTTCCACCTCATATCAGAAGCAGGTTCTGTGATTTTATTCTTCAAGCAGAGTGTTTAGATCACAGTTATTTCTGCGTATATTCGTTTTCAAGTTTTATTCTTTTGAATCTTGCTTGCAGACTTGGAGCTAAGAGCATGACCAACGGTAAGCGCTTATTCAAGAAGCTTTCAGTTTTAACAATGGAACACTCATGTTTTGTGCTTTCCCTGCTTCGGTTGAGTGGACAATTACAGCATTGGATTTGTTGAACAGTATTCTGTAAATTATGTAGTAAATTGTATGTTTTGTAAAATTTCAGGCAAGATAATGACATTTTTTACTTAATCTTTGAGTATTATCAATAATATCTTTGCAATCTATGTTATCTTGGACGCTAAAATACTGAACAAATTTCACTTTGCCAAGAAAGACGAGAGCAAGAGTGAAGCTTCCTGCAAATTTCAGACATAGACTGAAGCAGAAAACAAGACCTTGACGTTATATGAGTCTGAGAGAGGATCAAGTTTGAAGACAGCACCGGACCACACAATTTTCCCCCAAATCTCTCCTCCCTCGCGCTTCTCCACCGAAATCTCGGCAGACCGAAGCTCCGAACTCTCGGGATCACCTTCAAGCTACAAGGTTCCCAGCTGAGTTTATGCTAAGTCTGCTGATATCGTATGTGATCTTGGTGGTGGGCAGACCCCACCGGTGTCTCCAACCACGTAGATGGTCTTGCAGCTCTTCCAAACCCTTGACTTCCTTCCAGTCAAGATCATTTGGATGACACCACAATATCCTCCCGCGAGTAGCACGACAGTACAAGTCTTCCCCAATGACACACCAATCGTTTCTGCTTCCTGGCTTAGAATCTATGTTTCCATACCCTACACCTCGACTTGGGGCGATGAAGAAGCTTTGACCAACATCCTCATCCACCAGATAAAGCATCTTCCCATTATCTATCACCACACTGTGTTTGATATCCCTCGCGATAAGATTCTTGTCAACACCCTCCATTACGAAGGACTTCCAAGTTTGGGTCTTTGGATCGAACACCTCGAAATCATATGCCCCGTTTGGGCAATCAGCGACTCCTCCAAACACGTGTATCTTCCCTTCTACGAGGCCCGCCGCTGCGGAAGCACGAGGCCTATTCATGGACGGGGCGCGGTACCATATGTAGGTGAAACAGTCGAGGAACCATACATCCGATATGGGTTCGCCGTACCTTACCCCACCGATCACATAGATCCCGCCACTCACCTCCACGAAGGAGGATGAATGCGGAGCCTGACGACGGTTCGACGGGATCGGGTAAAGCCGACGATTTGGGTTGAGGATGAACCAGCGTGGGGTTGGTTCAGGAAATATGCGTAAGCAGACATAGGTACATGCCTCGAAGCAACCCATCTGCCATCTCAAGTCGCAGAGGTCATAGGACCTGACTATATAGCGGTGGCTCTTGGAGGCGATAGCTAAGGCCGCGAGGTCCGCTCTCGAGAGCTGAGCCAGGCAGTTCAAAGCCACTTCGTTTGGCAACGACCCCAGCCCAGACGACCACGGAGACGCCTCGTCATTCGTCTTCTTCCTCCTTTTATTAGGCGGTAACGATTCGGAGGCGTTACAATTGGACATCGTCAATCCCAATACACCACTACGCGAAACCGAACATCTTCCTTCCATTGTCTGATTAACAGATTCATCCATGTTCTCCTTCACGATTAATTTCAAGTTCGTGTTTTTGTGAGTGATGAGATCTTATGTCCTTTTATAGTTCTTTTTGCTTTTGTCCGAATCTAATAGGATTAGGAAATCAGCCAATTCCCTCTTTTTTTCATTAAAGCCCAATGGGCTATTAAGAGCATCCTTGCTACGTGGCTTCTTTTCGGACTTTGATTGCGAACCGCTCAAACCATCACCGTCGTCGGCCAGTCTCTCGGCTACAATCGCCAGTGTAGCTTTTCCGTCCACCACCGTAAAGCTTGCTTGTGTACTACTGCTTCTTCATTCTGCACTCGTCATCGGAGAAAGCTGGCCGGATCACCTCATAACCCGAGAACTTTCAAGTGGATCTGAGAGCAGAACATTCGTCGGACCGTTAATTAGCTGCCGAGAAAAGCCAACTCTGCTTATTCTGATCAAATCCATTGAAGAGGTTCCCAAAATCTTAGTTCTTCAAACAGTAAGAGTAACTTCCTTCACCCAATTCTATCCGAGATTTACATCGGATTTGTGAAGATTGACTCTCTTTTGAGAAAAGAATTAAGCGTACACCGATGATAGTGGATCCAAAACTAACACCTCCGGATTTTAAACGAAGGGAACGAAATCCGTTAAACGGAAATATTTTACAACCAAAATAATCCGGACTCAGCCGGAAGATGAGATCCGATATGAATCGGAACGTGAAGAGCAATTACTCAAATTAGGGTGATATTAATCTATATACTAAAATAATATTGAAATTAGAAAAGATGAGCAAATAATTGAAAATTAGATAACTTAGGAGAGAGAAAGTAATTGAAAATTAAATATCTTTGCTACTACAAATAATTACTGAAAATGCCATCAACTAGACGATAACAAACATATTAACACTTACATACAAAAATATTAAGACGATAACATTGATTGATGATAACAATAAGAAAATGTTATGCTAACCCAATTATCATTAGATCATATCGCCGTATTAACATTATTAACGTTAACATATTGTCGTGTTAACATTGTTAACATTAACATGTTGTCATGTTAACATTGTTAACGTTACAGTAAATATATCAATCTTGTTATCATTCTATAAAAAATAGGAGTTATTGATAATTAATTACATTGATAACAACTTAATTAGCGGACAACATCATTATCGTTGCTCATATTATTGTTATCATTCATTCTGATTTAATGAGAAAAGAAAATATAAAGGGTTATAACTGTCTTTTAACAAAAACGAAAAGTGCTATTTTGTGTCAGTTTTGTGTCAGTTAATTATCAGATTATTGAGGAGTATTTTTTGCAATTACTCAAATTATTAATACAAATATGGATAGATGTTGTTGATATATGCAAGGATTTTAATCTAGGGGGCTTATTGAATCAAGAATTTAAGAGAATTTGGATATAAACTAAATTTAAGTTTTATTAGAGGATTTTTGAGATTTGACAAGATTTGCAAATATATTGTTAGAAAATTTTAAGTGATTATGTGGGATTTCAGGATATTTAGAAAGCAAGAAACAATAAATTTCTTAATTGTTTACTTGGCCATTGAATAGTTGGCCATCCCTATATCAAACAGCCATGCCCAAATATACCCACTGACACAAGTCTTGTTAATTAAGTTCTTATATCCAGCATCAAATTACACTCTACCCAGCGACGATGAGGTCGAGACCATGTAGAGATGATCCATACCAAACATAAAAAATTTGCAATAATTGATTAATTTTTTTTTTATCATCGTGAAGGTTTATAAGAGAAAGAGGAAAGTAATTCAATTGTTTATTTGTTCAAATCTCACTTTAGTTGGTATTTGGATATATCTATTTTGAAGTATATTTTATCTCACAAATTCTTCAAAACAGTTTTTGATATAGTTTATGGATGAAATCCCAATTTTTCAATAAGGTGGGATTTTAAAGAATATATATAATTAATTATCCAATAACATTGGATTTAGAATGATTTTTGTAAATACTAGATCCAATAAGAGGTAATTTGAAAAAAAAAAAATTTGAAATCCTCCCAAATCATTAATTCAATAAAGCCTATAGATCCGGTCTCATTTGATTGTGGCGTCTCTTTCCTTGCTATGTCCCTCTAGTCTTTTGTTTTTTCTTTGTATGCTATGGTTTGTAATCGTTGGCTTATCTCTTTTTCGCCTTTGGTTCCCCTTGTGTAGGTTTGTTTCTCCTTTGGTGGAGCTTTTGCTTCCAGGAAATTCACGTTTTCCACTGGCTTTGTATCACAACCCGTTGTGTTGTGTTGTCTTGTGAAGTTATAATTGTGTTGTTAGTTCGGTAGGATGTTGAAGCCGACTTGTTTCAGTTTTGTCCCTTGTTTTTATATCTTTCACATGATGAAATAAAATTCCTAGATGACAAAAAAGGATAAATCCTTTATAAAAAAAAATATATATGCTACCGAGGATACATAATAATAGTAATACACTTAGGATTAGTAGCTCGTGTTAATATAAGTTGTACGAAGATATAAATTGTCCAATTAGCTAAATACTAACCCAGTGAGAAATTTACAGATTATATTATTAAATAATTTAATAAATTTTTATTTGATAAATGTTTTATTAAAAATTATATTAAATCAAAATTACTTATAATTTGTGATTGCTTATAAAATCAATCTTCATATTCTTTTGGTTTCATATTATTGTGATTTTTTATAATATGTTTATGAACGACCATACTTCTTCATTTTCAATGTGAGACTTTTAAATTTTTTATTAAAATATAAATGTTTGATCAAATAATTTTTTTTTTAATATTTAGAAATTGAATCAATTATAATATAATATATTAATATTGAACTTTTTTATAATATTTACCTTTAGATAAAAATACATCTAATATTATTAATTTTTATCCAAGTTAAACTATTTCACATATTTTAATATTTTGATATAAATATTTTAAACTTTTTCACATCAAACTATTTTTAATATTATATATATTATTTGGTTTAATTACATAGTTCCATTAAAAATAGTCATATTAAAACGAAAAATGTTTATAAAGTTGGATGCTTATTAAATCAATTTTCTTACCTTTATAGATTCTAATCATTTTTGTTTTATAATAGTCTAATGAACTCATACATCTTTATTTCCATGTGAGACTTTAAAGAACTCATATTTTTATCATTTGATAAATTAATATTCGTTTTTAAAAATTTAAATTACAACTTGTAGTAGAAAAAATCTGTACTTTATTAATATATAAATGATGTGATAATTTATTTGTTTTTATAAAATTTAGTTCATAAAAAAAATGAGAGAAAAAAATATAGTATTTTCTTTGTCCCAAATTATAAGCTGTTTGGGCATTGGCACAACTATTAAGGTGTTTTTTACTTTTTATTTTCTTTCTAAAAAATCATTACTCTTTTACTTTCTATTTTCTTGTAATATTTTAAGACAATCTATTACTAATAAAAGTTGACCCTATAGACCTCTAAAAGTGTCAACATGGGATTGAAGAAACTTAATTTGATTGGTCCACATCAACATTAAATATTTTATAAATTTTAAAAGTATATTATCATTAAAAATATATAAGAGATAAGAAAATTATGTAAGTTTGTATTAAGAAAATAAATCGTAATATAAAATTAAGAATATTTCTATTTTTTAGTCAAATTAGAAAATCTAATTTTTTATTTAATACTTATGAAAATTGAAATTATTTGATAGATTTTAGACCAAAATTATATAAAAACGAATTTAAAATCACTGAGAATATCCATATAATATTAAGCTATTTTACAGATTTTAATATTATATTATCAATACAAATATATAAGAGATAAAAACAATCTATGTAAGTTTGCATTAACAAAATATCAAACAAATATAACATTAGGATATTTATATTTTTGTAGTCACATTAGGTAAATAATTTTGAAATATCAAACAAATATAACATTACAAAAAATTAGGAAAATTATTTCTTTATCTATCTTATTATATAAAACAGGATACGCACGACGTGGTTGCGACATGTAAGATTTTTATAACTCATAGGATCGCGACATGTGTTTAATTTAATTCTAAAAGTATTAAGATCGTGACATGTGTCATGAAATAAGAAAAATAAAAAATAATATACATACAAGATTAACCAAAAATCAGCAAAACATGAAATAAACAATATACTTCCACTAAAACAAGGAAAAAAACATATTCCTATTATGAATAGGAAAAAATATAAAAATGAAAATGAAACAAATATTTTTAAAAAAAAATTGTTACATCCATTAAGAAAAAATATATATATATTTCCATTATGAAAAGGAATTTGACATGTGTTTAATTTAATTTTAAAAGTATTAAGATCGTAACATGTGTCATGAAATAAGAAAAATAAAAAATAATATATATATAAGATTAACCAAAAATCAGCAAAACATGAAATAAACAATATACTTTCACTAAAACAAGGGAAAAAAACATATTCCAAATATGAATAGGAAAAAATATAAAAATAAAAATGAAACAAATATTTTTAAAAAAAAATTGTTACATCATTAAGAAAAAAAAAAAATATATATATATATATATTTCCATTATGAAAAGGAATTTTCTTTATATATGTTAAGTAACAAATATTTTTGAAAACAATTGTTACATCCATTAAGAAAAAAAAATATATTTCTATTATGAAAAGGAATTTTCTTTATATATATATTAAGTTATAGCAATTTAATTGTCTGCTTTTATCTTTTATTTAATCTTTCTATCTCATTATAAAAAATCATGTCTGTGAAAGTTAAAAATATCAATGAAGAATATTTCACTCTAGATCATTTCGATTGAAATCGAATTTATTATCGCAACATGTGTCTAAGATTTGATCAAGTGATGACATATGTCAACACAAAAAATTGTAAATATATAATAACAGAAATAGAAAAATTAACAAAATAATTATAAAACAACTAACTAATAATGAAAAGAAAAATTTATAATGGTCCGAGGCAAAATAAAATTGAAAAATAATCAATATAAATAGAAAATCGACAATCGAAAATCGAACGGTGATTACGAGAGCCCATCCACCGGAGGCATGAGAAACGGACCGATTTCTCACAAGAAGCTTTCCAATCAAAATCAAATAGCCAAAATCGCCATCGGAGAAGTGAGAGAGAGGAGAGAGAATCGAAAGAGAAAAATGACAAAGAAAACGCGATATGTTTCTTGCCACTTGAACGCGTTCTGAGCTTCATCCGGGAGAGACATTTCTCTGTGATGGGCTTGTCACAGGAATAATTAAAAGCATTTTTTTTTTTGGCTAAAGAAATGGCATGGGTATGACCGTTGTGTCTGCGGAAATGGAATGGTGATTACAAGAGCCCATCCACCGGAGGCATGAGAAACGGACCGATTTCTCACAAGAAATTGATGAAGCTTTCCAATCAAAATCAAATAGCCAAAATCACCATCGGAGAAGTGAGAGAGAGGAGAGAGAATCGAAAGAGAAAAATGACAAAGAAAACGCGGTTTGTTTCTTGACACGTGGCCGGAAGAAACGCGTTCTGAGCTTCATCTGGGAGAGACATTTCTCTGTGCTGGGCTTGCCACAGGTATAATTAAAAGCATTTGTTTTTTTGTTTTTTTTGCTAAAGAAATGGTATGACCGTTGTGTCTGCGGAAATGGAACGTTCGTGCCAGAAAATAATACTGATGGAATTTTTAACAATTAAATTAGTTACGGAAATGGAAGGTTCGTGTACTTTATTGTTAAAAATCAGGTCGCCAAAATAAATCATACTTCTCATTCCTCAATCCTCATTAACGTTCGAGTAGTCAACTAACTTCCTCTTTACCTAATAAGTGAGTCTTGAAATAATGATAGACGATGTAATATTAGATAGGCAGCATTATATTATATAGATGCGTCCGTTTACACTATCAAGGGGACCTAATTGTTGGTTGTTATAATATATAGCATAATAGCATGTGATATGATCGTACTTGCATTAATTAGCTATCGCATTGTCACATTAACATAAAATATTGGAGTATAACCTTAACAACCGCTCCGCTGACCGTAAAAATGTACTAATTAGTTCCATGATACTCAAATCGCACTAAACCCAAAAACATTACTTGTTATACCAACTACCAAGTACAATAAATTTGCTTCCCTATCAACCAAAACAAATAATAATTATACATTTCCCAAATTGATAAGATGCTAATTTCTATTGTTATGAACAGTTCACTTAATTAAATGTGCATTATAACATTTACGAAAAAAAAAAAAAAAACTCAACAATCTTTGTAAAATATCATTTGAATACCATTGTCAAAGTTTCGTGTACTCCAACAAGCTACAATGTTATATGGACTTGATTGGTAGAGCATTATGTTCTTTGTATTCCAATTAACATTTTTTAATAAAGCGTTTAAGAGCATTTTGTGTATATATGTTATCGTATATATAACATTTTATTTACCTAAGTAATAAGTGAGTCTTAAAATTTTGATAGAAGGTATTAGATGGCAGCATTAAATTATATTGACGCGTTAGTTTTCATTATTCTCCTAACAAGAAATAAGGGGACCCAAATATTTGATAATGTGTTTTCATTCTGCGTCAGATTTCATTGTACAATCTGGCCATTGTTTGTTGTTCTAATATATAGCATGGTTTTATTCTTTTTTCTAGAGATCGTTACATTTCCTTGATTTGTAACTACTATCTAGATTACGATAATATACGGATGACAGATCCAATAATGCGTGGATAAATATCGTGACATGATAAAAAAGTTTATTTTATCATATTCTTTTGCTAAAAGGTGTTTTTTCGACTCGTTGTTTCTAGATAACTTTTCACTAGAGTACTTAAAGTGTGAGTTTAAGTTCTTGTGACACGGTTGCACAAAAGTCATTAGTTTTGGTTTTGGATATGTATTTTGGATCAAACCGACTATTTGGAAACAGTTAAATCAATCAAAACAACAAAATAACAAAAGAAACAGCTCGATTTGTTAAAATATAGAGAAGGGACAATACGTAGGAGCCCTAGCCGCCGACGATGAGGCGATCTCGGGAGCGACTTATCTCTTAGTTTTTCTGAACCAATCCAAAGGCGGCTCGTGAAGATCCCTTCCTACAGCACCACGGAAAAGCTCATAACAAGGTAGTATCCCCCTTATGGTGTTCCGTGCTTGAGGTAGTGGTCGTATCGGTCTCGGTTTCTTTCCCAAGGATTTTTAGTTCAAGCATAACTTGGAGATTTCTAGCCTATTGCTAAGATTCTGGTGTTTCGTTTAGTACGTTCTTAAGATCTACATCACTGTGATATTATCAACTGCTGGTGGGAGAGATTTGCTTTGTCTGCACTTTGCTAAGTGGAGATCTGAGACGGTGGAGTGAGCTATACGGTTTGACGGAGTTAACGTCTTTTCTAGCGAAGTGCTAAGTACCCTATTTTTTCTTCACATACTTTGCGTGTGGTTTTCCAATCCAACGTGTATAACACTGGCGGTGTAACTCGTCGAGAAGATATGATAGACAATGATGACCTCCTAGGAGAGGTTTTAGATGAGAACGATGAGCAGATCGAGGCTATATCCGAGCTCTCTTCTACGGCGGCCCAGAAACAAACGAAGGAGACGATGGTACCTCATGCAGTAAACTATGTTCCTAAAAAAATCAAGGTGCCGTCCTCCAAGATAGCCGGGGGTGCTCGGAGAAAAACATTTGAGATTCATGATTTGAAAGGAACTCCCGCAAATGCTTTACGTATTATGGCGTCCCCAAAGCGGAAAAAAGGAACGACTAATCACTCAAACCCGACAGTCTCCTCACAACATCTCCCTCGTAATGAGGTGTTCCCATCTGCTCTAAGCAAGAAACCTACTACTCTTTTAGGTTCGGTGGTGTCCCAGAAACCACCCAGTAAGAAGATATGAGGACAATAGCTTGGAATTGTCAAGGTGCAGGAGCTGATCTTACCAAATATCACCTACAAGAGCTGCACCGTTTTTTTGCTCCGTCTTTTCTTTTTCTCTCAGAAACAAAAAAACTCTCTTTCTTTTATGCAATCTTTTATATCTTCTTTTGGTTATGATAAACTTTTTACTGTCGAACCGGAGGGTCGCAGTGGTGGTTTAGCTTTGTATTATTTTGACTCTTTTTCTGTTGACATTTTATCCTAATCAAAAAATATGATCGATATTGAAGCAGTCATTGAGGGGAAGAAGGTCTTTATGACTTTTATCTATGGTGATCCGGTTTCTAAAAACCGAGGGGCGGTTTGGGATAATCTCGCTCAACTGAGCTCGACTAGGAGAGGTAACTGGTTTATGATTGGAGACTTCAATGAAATTACAGGGAACCATGAGAAACAAGGAGGCAGAAGAAGGGCGGAATCCTATTTCTTAGAGTTCCGGAATATGCTTGATAATTGTGGTATGATTGAATTCCCTTTTACAGGTAATCGTTTGTCTTGGGTTGGATATAGATCATCTGGAAAAGTCCAATGTCGGTTAGATCGAGCTATTGGAAACGAAGATTGGCACCAATCTTTTTCCCACACAAATGTGGAGTATCTAAATCTGTGGGGCTCGGATCATCGCCCGGTGCTGGCTAATATCCTTTCAAAAGAAGCTAAAGTTTATCGTAACTTTCGATTCGATAAACGGTGGCTCGGCAAGGATGGCTTTAAAGACACGGTGAAAACCGGTTGGAGCTCTGAACCGACACCGGCTTTAGGCGACATACACCGGAAAGTCAATACATGCCGGAGAGCTATTTCTGCTTGGAAACGTACGAATAAATCCAACTCAGCCAAAAAGATTGAAACCATCAAGGAACAGTTGGAAAGAGCACAAACTGATGATACGACCCCGAGCGAGGAAGTTCTAAACCTCAAATGGAATCTATGTTCGGCTTATCGGGAGGAAGAGATATACTGGAAGCAAAAGAGTCGTGTGACATGGCTGAAAGAGGGTGATCGTAACACAAAATTTTTCCATGCCACGACAAAACAGAGAAGAGCACATAATCGTATTACAAAAATCAAACGGCCTGATGGATCTTGGGCGGAAAATGATGAGGGTATAGAACGAACAGCTACAAGCTACTTCCACAACCTCTTTACCTCATCGCAGCCTCAAAATTTTGATGAGGCTCTCCGGTATGTTACCGAGAAAGTTACGCCGGCGATGAATATGTCCTTAACAAAACAGCCAACAAATGAGGAGATTAAACGAGCCCTTTCTGATATGAACCCCGATAAGGCTCCCAGACCGGATGGGATGAATAGTCTCTTTTATCAACGCTTCTGGGATGTAACAGCCAATGATGTTATCCAAATGGTCAAGGATTTCTTCTCTTCTAACAACCTGGATATGCGGCTCAATCAAACTAATATCTGTCTTATTCCTAAAACAGAAAGACCTCGAGACATGACAGAGTTTAGGCCAATCAGCTTATGCAATGTAAGCTATAAGATTATATCCAAGATTCTGAGTAATAGACTTAAGAGATGCCTCCCGAAACTGATATCGGAGACACAATCAGCCTTTGTGGCTAGACGTTTAATCACAGATAATATCCTTATTGCGCAAGAGGCTTTTCACGCTCTCCGGACTAATCCTATGTGTAAGGCCAAGTATGTTGCGATAAAAACGGATATGAGTAAAGCATATGATCGGGTTGAGTGGAATTTCCTTGAAGCCTTAATGCTTAAGCTTGGCTTTGCTGAGCCGTGGGTTAGATGGATCAAAATGTGCATCTCCTCTGTGTCGTACCAAGTGCTTATCAATGGAGAAGCTAAAGGGAAGATTTTACCTTCACGAGGGCTTGGCCAAGGTGATCCCCTCTCACCCTTTTTGTTCATTATTCTCACTGAAGCTCTCATCGCCCAGTTAAAAGGAGCAGAAGAGGCAGGGAAGATAACCGGGCTCAAGATAGCACGTGCAAGTCCATCGATATCCCATCTCTTATTTGCAGATGATAGCTTATTCTTCTGTAAAGCTGATATCCTGCAATGTGCAGAGCTAATGCGAATAATAGCATGCTATGGTATGGCCTCTGGACAACAATTAAATACAGCCAAATCTTCTATCTTCTTTGGTAGCAAGGTCCCTCCCGACCTGAGGATTGCACTTAAAAATGCTCTAGGCATTCACCAAGAGGGAGGTATGGGAACTTACCTCGGAATACCAGAAAAGCTAAGTGGTTCTAAGCAGCAGGTCTTTGCGTTTGTTCAAGACAGGCTAGGGAAACGCATTAATTCCTGGTCCGGTAAATTGTTGTCAAAGGGAGGGAAAGAGGTTTTACTCAAATCCGTTGCACAAGCCCTGCCGACATATGTCATGTCATGCTTTTTACTTCCACAAGGGATTATAAAGAAACTTCATAGTGCTATTTCTAAATTTTGGTGGAGTAACAAGCAAAACGGGCGGGGGATCCATTGGATAGCATGGGAGAAAATTTGTCTTCCCTTTGATAAAGGAGGTCTAGGTTTCACGGATCTTAAACTCTTCAATCTCGCATTACTTGCGAAGCAATTGTGGCGCCTAATCCACCTTCCATCATCTCTTTTGGCAAGGATTCTTAAAGGAAGATATTATCGAAATTCGACTGTTCTAAATGTCGAAAAATCTAATGCACCCTCTTATGGATGGACAAGTATGCTAGCAGCAAAGGAGATTCTCCGTAGTGGCCTCCGTCGAACCATTGGAACGGGAGAAAATACACTTGTGTGGCATGACTCATGGATTCCGGACTCTTTCCCACGCCCCCCACATGATAACGGCTTACTAAGAGATCCTATGCTCCGAGTTTCACAATTTATTGATCCCATATCCAAAGAGTGGCGTTTGGATAAGCTGACCGATATCTTGAATGTCGACGATATCCACCTGGTACTCAGCCTCAAACCAAGCAGTGTAAACAGGGATGATGGATTTTGCTGGACACTGACAAATTCGGGCCTATACTCTGTGAAGACTGGCTACTTACTTGCTACACAGCTCAAAGATAAGTTCGGATCGCTGCACATGAATCAACCTAGTGTTGACGCGTTAAAAAGTAAAGTCTGGTCCCTTAAAACCACGCGAAAATTACAGCACTTTATCTGGCAAGCTCTCGAAGGCTGTACCCCTGTGTACAGCAAACTGGTTGATCGCCACTGTGGCGTTTCCCGATTGTGTCCTAGATGTAACGCTAACGACGAAACCATTAACCATATGCTCTTCGAATGCCCGTCTGCGGTACAGATTTGGATTTTATCGGAGATCCCGACTAGTCCGGGGATATTCCCGAGAAATGCTCTGTTCTCTAATCTTGATTACCTCCTATGGCGCGCCCGAGAAAACGGAACCCCAGAAAAGATCTTGGCCAGCTTTCCCTGGATTATATGGTTTATCTGGAAGGCGCGCAACATAAAGGTGTTCAAAGGAGATGACACTCTGCCTCTAACTATTCTGCAATCGGCCTTGGCAGAAACAGAGGCATGGATGGTGGCTCAAGTCGTCACAGAAGCCCTTGACGAAAGTTCAGAAAGCGTGAATCCCCCTCCCTCACAAAACTTAACGGTAATACTTCCACGGTGCCAGGTAGATGCATCATGGGCGTATGGGCAACGTTTCTTTGGAGGAGGATTCGTCCTTGATGTGGGACACGATGTATTTGTCTCGGGCTCTTTTGCAAATCCGCAGGTTATCTCACCCTTACAAGCGGAGTTCCAAACTTTGTTGTGGGCAATGCAGGCAATCAGGCAGATGGGATATAACTCTATGAGGTTTGAATCCGACTGCCTACAGCTAATCAAGCTCATTGAAGAAGAAGAAGAATGGCTGTCTCTGGCCTCAGAGTTAGATGATTTCTTTGTTTTACGCTCCTTGTTTCAGTCTTTTGTTCTGGTCTTTATTCCTCGTTCTTTAAATGTCCGTGCTGATGCTCTTTCTAAAGAGGCTCGTGCACGAGATGTTTCTTTTTCCCTTGTAAACTCTGCTGTCCCGACTAGCATGGTCTCCCCGACCATACGACGCGGCACGGCTTAATCAATAAAAGGAGCTTTCGATGAAAAAAAAAAAAAAAATCAATCAAAACATGACAATTTTCCAATATTTTAAATTTCTTAAAGGTTAGAATAAAACATGATCTTAAAGTGTATCATTAACACAAATTTTCATTTTTCTCTGAAGTTTTTGTTTTTGTTTTTGTTTTTGTTTTCGTGCAGATCTTAAGTATATATGTTCTCTCATGTCCTAATCAACCGCAAATTGTGGCTTTAAGTTATTTATGACACTAACACGTTTTGGGCTGTATATCAATAGTTTTGGATATGTACAGTACGTTGGATTAGACCGAGTATCTGGAAACAACTTTTTTTTTTTTTTTTTTTCATTTGGATTTTGGATTCGATACGAAGAAAAACGATTACAAAGCAGCTGAAACAATAAAAAGAAACTAAAAATATACTAAAAAGAATATAAACAGGAATCTAAGCTGCATGGAATCGGGAGCGGATACGCGGAAGCGGAAGCGTTTGGAAGCGAATAAGCAAATTTTTTTAAAAAATAAGAAATCGGGTACGTGTTAGAAGCATATATATATATATATATATTATTATTAGGTATTCTAAATATCTATCACATGAATTAGGAACAAAGAATAGCTACAATGATACCATATATGGACCGTTATGTGATATAGGTAACTATATTAATCGAAAAAAAAAAAAGCAAAGCACAATTAGCAATTATTTGAACAATGAACTTATTCTATGAGATATCAGAGGACAATTAGATTTTCAGAAAACAGAACATGAAAAAATCACCTGCTTCTTTTATATTGACTAATTATTAAGAATTCAGATTTTGATATGCTGTTAATGGTTCTTGTATTTTGAAATTATTTTCAATTCTTTTTAAAACAGAAAATCTTTTTTTTTTCTAGAGACTGTCCATCGTTTCTGCATTGCGGATGCCCTAAGCTTACAAAAATTCAGTTACATCCACACAATTTAATTTCTCCTCTATCAATAAGAGTTGGATTAGACAGACTATTCTAGCGGCTACCCCACAAGCTACAAACAAGTGCCCTAAGCTTACAAAAATTCAGTTACATCCACATTTTTTCACTCTTTTGTTCATTGGTCAATTACTTTCATCTCTTTCCACATCGTTCTTCAGATTTTGAGTCAGGTTCTTGGTTTGATCACCTGCTATATGCACTAAAAATGAACATTGTGTATAACATATTAATTGCATCTCATGAAAAGGTGAATAAACATGACGAAGTGCTAGCTATCATCTTGTGATAGCATCTTGGTAAACATAAAAACCATGGAAGATATGGTTTTGCAGATGAAAAAGATAACAAAACTATGGTATTTAAATTCCAAAATAAAAGCATATAGAAGATCTGATGATGAAGAACCACACTACTATGTGGGGATCATGGTGGAAAGACCACAAGTGAGGTGGAACACAACCAATGGACCAAAAGAGCCTTGATCGTCCCTCCTCTCCATCATCTTCATTTTCATTCAATGAATGATTTGGGTGAGTTGCTACTATCGCCTAAGAAACTGAGTTTTCCTTTGCAAGTCATGTGTTTCAATGCTGACACACAAACCAAGAGAAGCTTCACGATAAGCAGAGGAGAAACAGCGACCAAGTCCATCTACGCTACTCTTGCCACATTTTCCCCTCACAACAGGAAACTCTGCTTTTCGTTTAGGTATCTTATCTCTCTCTCTCTCTCTCAATGTTGATTAGGAATAGTTTTATTACAAAAATATTGCTCAAATATTCCTTATTTGAATGTTGCTTAAATTACTTTTGGCACTATGAAAGTGTTCTTGATATCTTTTGCTTTTTGCTGATAAAACTGTTTTTCGTGGAGACAATCTATAAAGAGTAAAACCATGATGACGAATGGAGATTTTGTTCCTAAGGCTGCAAGGTTGAGAAAACAAGAAAGTACATGATGGTGAGGAAGTTACAGAGGCACATGATTTTACCAAACTCTTGACAAAAAAAAAAGCATTTACAAGTACAATCGTTTGTGGACTTATATTTCAGGTTACAAGTACATAAGTCTTTTGTTTGGCTGTTATTGTACCTTTACTATGACTATTTTCATGCAGGCAATGTATTATATAGCATACAGTTTCCTTGCAATTAGTGTTTGCTCTGATCCCATTGATGTCCCTGAGATTGTGTTTTGTATTCAATGCTTGACTTTTTGTTTTGACTTTTTGTTTTTCTCAGAGGTCTATTTTCAGTGGCTCTAAATGTTGCTCAAATCAGCTTTGTCACTAATAACTCTGACAAAGCTGTTTTTTCCTGCGGACAAACAATCTGCAAGATTAGTTTTGAACAGGTTCTCAGGATATTTCTTTGCTGCAACTCAAATGATTTCTTGATGTGAGCAGGGCCTTGAGCCCAAGCGAAGCAAGCAGCTGCTTGCGGCCCTATTGTAATATATAGATATTTCGGCCTTAGATTATAATTATTTGCCTTTAGTCTAGTGGTTGATCAAGTATCTTCCTTCCCATGTTCGAAACTAGGAACTGCAAACAGAGATTTTTTAATATGCCCCTCTCCTATTTCGAATTCTCGAAATTTTCTTCACCATCTTAGTATGGATTGTACCACTTGCTGCTCGGATGCAGCGTGGTTGGCTGATCCAGAATCAGCTGGAACTGCAGGACTCGGATGGGTCTTCTACTCAGGAGAAGAGATTGTCTCTTCTTACTCCTCAGCTCTCCCTTCTGTAGCATCGGCTCTAGTTGCTGAAGCTCTCTCGATTAGACAAGCCCTCCTCATGGCATTAGAACTAGGATTCTCATCCTTGATTCTCAAATCTGATTCGCTTTCCTTGATCAAGGCAATTAACAGAAAATCTCAAATTCTGGAAGCGCATAGCATCTTGGCCGACATCGATCTAATCGCTTCTTCTTTTGTTTTCATTCAGTTTAAGTATATCCCTAGGCTGGATAATGTTGTAGCTGACTCTGTGCCAAACAAGCTCTTAGAACTTTTATGAGTTCAAGGGGCTAATTTGATTTTTATAAAATCGTTTGTGTTTCAAAAAAAAAAAAAAACATCATCAATGAAAACAAGACTAATTCAAGAAACTTTTGAATTGAACAAGCAACTAACAAAACGCCACCGTTGTAACTAACGAAGCTGCCATTGTTACATTCACAATTTCACATGTAAATAACTCTAAATGAAACGAAGTAAGCAAGAACATGTTAAGTTTCATGGAAAAACCAGCACCTCAGCAGAAGAACTATCCCGAAGACGCATGTTAATGGGTCTGAATCAGAATCAATCAATCAATCAACCAAAATCAGAAATCCAAATGACGAACTCATTAAGGAAAAAGAGAGAAACCTCTCACGATGAGTTTAATCATTAAGATAAAAATAATACCAATCTTCAAGTATTTTTTTGAAGGTTTAGTTTGACTGATCAAGTGGAGTCAGTTACGGGTATGATTCAAAAACATTAACTTGCCATTTTTGTGATGTTCTACTTCATTAACATATATGCCATATGGACTAAAAATGTCACAAGGTCCATCCATGGGACGAGTCTCACTAACATACTCTCTCCATTACAAAACTATCAAGAAATGAAACAATTTCTCTGAACATTAATACTCCTCCACATGTTAGATTACCAAAAATTGAGGAGTTTTTAAGCAGTTAGTTCACAAAGCATTTGATGTCAAGCAGAAGTTTCAGGAACATCCTCAGTTGGTGACTGGATTGGTCTTTGAGCTTGAGGTGGTGGTTGTGGCTTTGGTGGTGGTGGTGGTGGTCTCTTTGGTTTCGCCTTATCGACTTCCTCAGATTCAACTTCAAACTGCATGATGGAACAATCAGCTACACACGTTAACAAACAAGAAGACTATCTGCAAACGCATCAAAAGTTAAGGTCGAAACAAGGAAACAAACCTTGTAACCACAGCCTGCGACACACGCGTGAAAGCATTCCTGAGATTTATAAATAGCGAAACAGGTAAACACAAGCTAGATATGGTAAGGTTCTCTGTTTAAGAAAAGGGTTTTTCTTTATACCTCAGAGTATTTGGCAGCTCCAGGAGAACGATCGATATATGCGCTCCATGGTCTGTCTTTGATCACAGGATCTTTATAGCATATCTCACTGCAGTCTACTATACCTATAAAGTGTACAATATTACACCAATTCAGTAACTTGGAAACTATAAACCGGAAAGAGGAGATATCTTCATGAACGTATATCTGCTCCTCAATTCATTAACAATTTCACTATGGATTTCAGAGATTAAAGGGAAATGCTTACAATCTTCCCATGTGTCACTATCAGCATCGCATCCCTTTTTGCAGAACACTCTCCCTAAACGGATACATGATTCTCATCAGTGCCTAAACTGATGATGATACAGCGTAAAAAAGCAAAGAGGAAGGAACTGCTATGCTCCTGAAAGAGTGTTATATAAATAGCATGGAGGATAAACATAAAATCTGCTAGCTTTTGTGATCATTAAAAAGAAAATTGAGAGCTTTTATCAGAAAGAGCCAAAAAAATCATCAATGCAGAAGCATCTATAGTATCGCGCTTACTCGAGTCTTTTCCTTCAAAGATCTTTCTGTTCTTAAGCTGCAACTTTTTTCTAAATATCTCTCTCTCCTATAAATTTATCTATATATAGAAAATCTCTAAGAACTCTGCACAATCCCCCCTAAGTTATTATCGGTAGAGATGTTCCATATTCTTCAATTTTCATTATTCAACCAAGAAGCAAGATTGTGTTCTCATATACTTGCAAATACAACCATCAGATGCCTCTGGACCAATCTAGCCAAAGAAGTGATCATTCTCCCAAATGTTCAGTTTGAAATGAGAAAGCGCCAACAATTTAATTGATCACAGTTCCTAATTCAATTCCAAATCGAAGAAAGAAGAAACCATCGGAGAGACTAATGGACTTCTGAATCATCATCCATCATCAAGATTTCAATCAACAATCCAAATCAATACCAAAGGAAAAGAAAACCCAAGTGATCACCTATAACATCCAATTCCTAAAATATTTCTCCAATGAGCGATTCTTGTCATCGATAACAAACGAGCACGCAAACATGAAACCGAGTGAGCCATTACCGATCGAATCAAAATCAATTGAGAGATACGTACATGGAATCTGCGTAAGCGCGGCGTACTTATGCGTGCATTGATTCCCACACGGCGGCGTCCATTGCTGCGGTATCATCTCTCTCTCTCCGTCCGTCTCTCTCTCTACAGCCGAAAATATCGCGGAAGCCATTAAAATGGAGCAGAAACTTCCATTATATAAGAAGGGTACTTCCGTCATCTAACAGTGTAAGCGCTCTAACAATCGAACCGGTCGGTTTTCTTTATCACCGCTTTAAACCGGTTATCGAATGAATCCGGTTATTTCTATAAGTTAGCCGACTCTTTTTTTTTTTTCTCCATATAAACTCGTAAACCTCCCTAGGCCGTCTCATTCTGTTCCTCTGCGTCTCTCTTCGCCTTGAGTGCTTCAGTGAGGGGATAAAAATGGAGTACAACGAATACGAACAGGAACCAACATATATTGAAGACGATGACGATGAAGAGATTACCCAGGAAGACGCATGGGCCGTTATATCTGCTTACTTCGAAGAGAAAGGTCTCGTTCGCCAGCAGCTCGATTCGTTCGATGAGTTTATTCAGAATACTATGCAAGAAATCGTTGATGAATCTGCTGATATCGAGATCCGACCTGAATCCCAGCACAATCCTGGTCACCAGTCAGATTTCGCCGAGGTTGTTTAGCTGGATTTTCCTCGTTTTTTTGTTATTCTAGGGTTTCTATGGGAAATTGAAATTCTGTGTGGGTCTATCGTGTTTGTGGCGGTTTTGAAGTGTTTCGGTTCTAGCTTCTTCTACAGCTGTGTTGCAATTAGGGTTTGCCATTCGCGAGTAGCGGATCTCATTGGTGTCATGAGATTTATCGTATTCAATGCTTGAGCTTGTCTCTTTTTCAAGTCGGATTTAGTGTTTGAAGATTGGTTGAATCTCAAATCAGAGCTTTTTGCTGCTATGACTATTATCCTGCAAACGATATGGTTGCCCTTCTTGGTTAGCTGCTCCCATTAATGTCCCGACCCGATATCGTTTTTGTATTCTTTGCTTGAGCTTTTTCGTTTGCTCAACGTGTATCTTCGGTGGTTTTCAATGTTGGCTGAAGCTCTGATTTGACCATTTTACTGCATCCAATCTATCTTAGGATGTAAAGTTATGTTTCGATTAGGGTTTGCCCTTTTCGGGTAGCAGCGGCCGTTGATGTCCCGAGATCGTTTTTGTACTCCATGTTTGATATGAATATTTTCCTATAGACAATCTGTTTTAGCATTTGCAATTAGTAGCTTAACAATAACAATAGCTCAGAATACAAAAATGTGTATTTTTACCCCTCTCAAGTAGCTAATTTCATTGATGCCGCAAGTTCATTTTTGTACTCTGTGCTTGAGTTTTTCGTTTTCTCAATGTGTGTTTTCAGAATGTTGCTCAAATCAGTTTTGGCACTAGGAAAATGTGCTTGATATCTTCTTCTTTTTTAATGTATCTCTGATAAACCTATTCTTCCTGCAGACAATCTACAAGATTAGTTTTGGACAAATTTATCTGAGTAAACCCATGATGACGGAATCCGATGGAGAGACTGCCACCTTGTTCCCTAAGGCTGCAAGGTTGAGAAACCTCACGTACTCGGCTCCTTTGTATGTCGATGTTACTAAGAGAGTTATTAAGAAAGGACATGATGGTGAGGAAGTCACAGAGACGCAGGATTTTACCAAAGTTTTCATTGGAAAGGTCTGTGAACTTGGTTTTTGTACAAAATTTACTTATCTGCGTCTGCTATATGGTTTTGACAATATAAATGTTTTCTTGTTGTTTGATTTTTTGTTAGGTTCCCATCATGCTTCGGTCTACTTACTGCACCCTGTTTCAGAACTCGGAGAAAGATCTGACAGAGCTCGGAGAATGTCCTTATGATCAGGGGGGATACTTCATCATCAATGGCAGTGAAAAGGTTCTTATTGCTCAGGAGAAGATGAGTACGAACCATGTTTATGTCTTCAAGAAGAGACAGCCTAATAAATATGCATATGTTGGTGAAGTCCGTTCGATGGCTGAGAACCAAAATAGGCCTCCAAGCACTATGTTTGTGCGTATGCTTGCTCGAGCAAGTGCAAAGGGGGTAAGAGGAAGCTATGAGTCTTTAACTCTCTACGATATCCTTACTCAATAATTTTATTTTAATTCTAGAATATGGTAACTAAGTTACATTCTATGTGACAAATGGATGCAGGGTTCATCTGGACAGTACATTCGGTGTACTCTTCCATACATCAGAACAGAAATTCCTATAATCATAGTATTTCGTGCATTGGGATTTGTTGCCGATAAGGACATATTGGAACACATCTGCTATGATTTTGCCGATACTCAGATGATGGAGTTGCTCAGGCCTTCCTTGGAAGAAGCTTTCGTTATTCAAAATCAGCAGGTATCCACCAATCCTACATTTGGTTAACGGAAATTTTTATTTTGGCTCTTCTCATGTTGAGTACTTGAAGAATAGATCCTGCAATCAGTTGATAACTTTTTTTCATATTGATTCAGGTTGCACTTGACTACATTGGGAAACGTGGTGCAACTGTTGGTGTAACCAAGGAAAAGAGGATAAAGTATGTGATAATCTAATGCATTATGATCTAAGATGTCAACTATTGAGATGCTGACACTGGAGATTTGCAATTGCAATATTATCATTGCAGATATGCGAAAGATATCCTTCAGAAAGAAATGCTTCCTCATGTAGGAGTTGGGGAATTTTGTGAGACGAAGAAAGCTTACTATTTTGGGTAGGTGTTTAGCTCACTCGTATTTCTTTTAGATTTAATATGTTTCTGTGTTGCTTATATTATGCCATAACCCGTAGGTATATCATACACCGGCTGCTGCTTTGTGCACTTGGCCGACGGCCAGAAGATGATAGGGATCATTATGGTAACAAAAGGCTGGATCTTGCTGGTCCCTTACTTGGAGGACTGTTTAGAATGGTTTGTTACTGGCCTCACAATCGTACTTTTTAAAGATTTAAGTATCAAATTTTTTATTATCTCTTACTGACCTCACATCTTCGATGCAGCTTTTTAGAAAGCTAACAAGGGATGTGAGATCTTATGTTCAGAAGGTGTGTTACATGTTACTCATTTTTCGAGCCAATGACTTTGATTTTAGCTTTGTTATTCTGTGATTGGAAGTCCAATTCATGTTGTCTTAACAGTGCGTTGACAATGGCAAAGAAGTCAATCTTCAATTTGCCATTAAGGCTAAAACAATTACCTCCGGCCTGAAATATTCTCTTGCTACTGGGAACTGGGGTCAGGCAAACGCTGCTGGCACAAGAGCTGGAGTCTCTCAGGTTATAATATTTCTTTGCTTCTTTTTCTTAGCTCAAATAGCTTATTTATATGTGTTATTAGGTTTATAATTTTGGTATATTGTGGTTTATTTGCATGTTTTACACGGTTCTAAAGTCTTTGACTAATAACAGGTTCTAAATCGGTTAACATATGCTTCAACTTTGTCACATCTTAGGCGTCTCAATTCACCAATTGGGCGTGAAGGTAAAGCCTCATTCTTTTCATGGACTTCTATTTTTGTCGTATGTTAGTGCAGTCGATGTATATATTAGTGCAGTTGGCGCATTTTGGGCATGATTCTCTTTATATCAGTATCCTTGTAGTTTTGTTTATTCCACCTGAAACTTAATTGAGTCTTATATGCCAGGAAAATTGGCAAAACCAAGACAATTGCACAACTCACAGTGGGGAATGATGTGCCCTGCTGAAACACCTGAAGGACAGGTGAAATAGTAACCTTTACAGATATAAGTGTGTTTCTTGGTTTCATATTAATTCCATTGCTCATTGTGGTTTTGATCTGCCAGGCTTGTGGTCTAGTGAAAAACTTGGCGCTCATGGTCTACATAACAGTTGGATCCGCTGCTTATCCCATATTGGAATTTTTGGAAGAATGGGGTACTGAGAATTTTGAGGTCTGTAGCACTTCACAGTCAGTTTCTTACTCAATTTCTGCCACTTCGTTTCTGGTGGTTTCCTGAAGGTCTTTACTTGAATGTAGGAAATATCTCCATCTGTTATACCCCAAGCCACAAAAATCTTTGTAAACGGAATGTGGGTTGGAGTTCATCGAGATCCGGACATGTTAGTGAAAACGTTGAGACGTTTGAGAAGAAGGGTAAGCATGCAATTTCTTTTACATTTCCATGCATTTTAGTTAATAAATTGCTTTAGAAGTGACATATTACTATTTTTTCCTCTTGCAGGTTGATGTTAACACTGAAGTAGGGGTTGTTAGAGATATTCGTCTCAAAGAGCTCCGGATATACACTGATTATGGCCGTTGTAGCCGTCCGTTGTTCATTGTAGATAATCAGAGGCTGTTAATAAAGAAGAGAGATATCTACGCTCTGCAACAAAGGGTAAAATTCTAGATTTCTGCCTTGAGTACCTTTTGTTATAACTGTATCGTACCAATATTTTTTTTCATAACCCAGGAAAGTGCAGAAGAAGATGGTTGGCATCATCTAGTTGCCAAGGGATTTATAGAATACATAGACACAGAGGAAGAAGAGACCACTATGATATCCATGACTATCAATGTGAGTAATAGAATGTCTGAAGGTTGAATTGATGACGTGAATAAATGCGGTTGAATTGCACTCATTGGCACAGAAAACTCAAACTATAGTTTCGTTTTAGGATCTTGTTCAAGCTAGACTCCGTCCCGATGAGGCATATTCTGAAACTTACACGCATTGTGAGATTCACCCATCGTTGATATTGGGCGTATGCGCTTCAATCATACCATTTCCTGACCACAATCAGGTTTCTTTCTCTTCAGATGACTTGTCTATGAGAAGCAATTTAGTTATGCAAATTCAAATTTACGCTAACTAACTCGTGTACATTTTTTGCCACTTCTGTGTTTTGATGAATTAGTCACCCCGTAATACATATCAATCTGCTATGGGAAAACAAGCAATGGGAATTTACGTCACCAACTATCAGTTTCGCATGGTATGTTCTAAGCTTTAATTTGTGGTCTTTTCCTGCCATCTCTTGTTATAACGCTACATGGTTTAATGATATTATTATTATTGTTCCGTCAACCAGGATACCTTAGCATATGTTCTCTATTACCCTCAAAAGCCTCTGGTTACAACAAGAGCTATGGAGCATCTTCACTTTAGACAGCTTCCAGCAGGAATTGTGAGTTATTTTGCTAGAAGTCTTTCAGAATTCAGCTTTCACTCTTCTATCAGTTCTCTCAAATGGGGTTTTTCTCTTCTTGTGTAGAATGCCATTGTTGCCATTTCTTGCTATTCTGGATATAATCAAGAAGATTCTGTCATCATGAATCAGTCTTCAATAGATCGTGGTTTCTTTCGATCCTTGTTCTTCCGGTCTTACAGGTGAGTATGCCATACTTGTCGACATTTTCTTCCGGTCTTTCCATTTATCTATAATGCAATATCTGTCTGCTGGCAGAGATGAGGAGAAAAAAATGGGGACACTTGTCAAAGAAGACTTTGGGCGCCCGGACAGAGCAAGTACAATGGTAAGCCAATTTGACATTCACTGTTCATATTTCTATGGCGATTGTTGTAAGTGGAGTGTTAACACTTGGGGTTTCTGCTTTAGGGTATGCGACATGGTTCTTATGAGAAACTGGATGATGATGGTCTTGCACCTCCTGTGAGTAATTAATTTATTGTTCCTTTAATGGGTTATATCTGATATGCGTAGGCTGTTAATGCTAGAAAGATCATCATACAATTATGTCTTGTCGGGTATAGGGTACTAGAGTTTCAGGGGAAGATGTCATCATTGGGAAAACCACTCCAATATCTCAAGATGAGGCTCAAGGACAATCGTCAAGATACACTAGACGTGATCATAGTATAAGCTTACGACATAGTGAAACTGGAATGGTGGATCAGGTAACTATGCTATTTCCTTGCAGTTAGAGTTTAGAAAGTTTCAGGACTGGACTATGAAACTGATCATATCTTGTTCTGAAAGTTGTCTAACGTATAAGCCCTGAATTTCTTGTAGGTGTTATTGACTACAAATGCAGATGGTTTGAGGTTTGTGAAAGTGAGGGTCCGCTCGGTTCGTATTCCTCAAATTGGAGACAAATTTAGTAGTAGACATGGTCAGAAGGGAACGGTTGGCATGACCTACACACAGGAGGACATGCCTTGGACGATTGAAGGTGTCACTCCCGATATCATTGTGAATCCACATGCTATCCCGTCTCGAATGACCATTGGACAGCTCATTGAGTGTATCATGGGCAAAGTGGCAGCTCACATGGGAAAAGAAGGAGACGCGACTCCTTTTACAGATGTCACGGTAACTCGCATTTTCCTTGGCCTGCTTGCTTAGTTGTGGCGTAATAAAAATGTTGACCAGTGTTGTGTTGTCTTGTCTTTAGGTGGATAATATAAGCAAAGCTCTTCATAAATGTGGGTACCAAATGCGAGGATTCGAGAGAATGTACAATGGTCACACGGGCAGACCACTCACAGCTATGATATTCCTTGGACCAACGTATTACCAAAGGTTGAAGCATATGGTTGATGACAAGATTCACTCGCGTGGACGAGGTCCTGTGCAGATCTTAACAAGACAACCAGCTGAAGGTCGATCCCGTGACGGTGGTCTCCGTTTTGGAGAAATGGAACGCGATTGTATGATTGCGCATGGTGCTGCCAACTTTTTGAAAGAGAGGCTGTTTGATCAGAGCGATGCGTATAGGGTGCATGTGTGTGAAACCTGTGGGCTTATCGCCATTGCAAATGTGAAGAAGAGTTCTTTTGAATGCAGAGGTTGCAAGAACAAAACAGATATCGTTCAGGTACACGTTTCCAACCAAATTTTGTGTAAACGATCTTTTATCTCCTTCATGCTGACATTTCTGATGGCATTTCATCTAAATCTTTTCACAGGTTCACATTCCATATGCTTGCAAATTACTCTTCCAAGAGCTCATGTCAATGGCAATTGCGCCACGGATGCTAACTAAACACCTGAAATCGGCTAAAGGCAGACAGTGAGGAGCTTTGCTCTCTGTGGTTTTTGAACTTTTTCTTTTGGTCGTGTACCAATTGTAACCAAAACTAAATTACAGATATTGTGTACCGTTTATATGTACTTTCTTCTGAAACTAGATTTTGGCAAGTACATCTGGCAACAGCAAAATTTAACCAATGATAAAAATTACACTAGAAATTTGGTGGTGAATCTGAGCATTAAGGTGGATCCTTCTGTACACAGTAGATCCTTCAAACTTTTCTCAATAAACAGAATCAACTCTAAACTGAATTTTTTATATAATCAGAGGTTGAATTTAATTTGCAATTACCATAAACCTTAGAAAAAACTTTAAAAAATCTGTTAACCCGGAATCGAACCAGAGACCTTTTATTATTTTCATTTTGTAAATTCGCAGTCTCACAGTCGCAGATACTAAGCAGAGTTTCCGCCGCTATTAACCATCCTCTTCGCCGGAATCGATGAATATACTAAGGCGATTACCGGCGAATTTGGTCGCGAGCAGATATTACTACACTAACAGAGTGAAAAAGACGACGCTTTACTCCAAAATCAGTCCTTTAGGAAACCCCAAATCAAGCGTCTACCCAGAACTCCAGAACTGGGTCCAATGCGGGAAGAAAGTCTCTGTCGCTGAGCTTATTCGCATCGTTCACGATCTTCGAAGACGCAAACGCTTCCTCCACGCTCTCGAGGTAAGAGATTCATGAAAATCAAAAATCTCTTCTTTTCCCTCTTTAGCTGCCGAGAAAATCTCCCGAACAAATTCTTTTCAGGTCTCAAAATGGATGAACGAGACAGGCGTATGTGTGTTCTCGCCAACAGAACACGCTGTTCATCTTGATCTCATAGGTAGAGTCCACGGATTCGTAACTGCAGAAGAGTATTTCGGAAACCTCAAGGAACAATACAAGAACGACAAGACTTACGGAGCGCTTTTGAATTGTTACGTCAGGCAGCAGAACGTCGAGAAGTCTCTCTCGCATTTTCGGAAGATGGAGGAGTTGGGTTTCGCTTCTTCGTCTCTCACTTACAACAACATCATGTGCCTCTACACGAATCTCGGCCAGCACGAGAAAGTTCCCGGTGTGTTGGATGAGATGAAGGAAGAGAATGTTGCTCCGGATAACTACAGTTTCAGGATCTGCATCAATGCTTTTGGTGCTATGTCTGATCTCCAGAGGATTGGCTCGATCTTGCAGGATATGGAGAGGCAAGAAGACATTACAATGGACTGGAACACTTACGCTGTTGCTGCAAAGTTCTATATCGATGGTGGTGACAGTGATAAGGCCGTTGAGCTTCTGAAAACGTCGGAGACTAGATTGGAGAGTAAAGATGGTGAAGGTTACAATCATCTCATCACGCTCTACGCTAGGTTAGGGAGCAAGACAGAGGTGTTGAGGTTGTGGGGTTTGGAGAAAGAGGTTTGTAAGAGACGAATAAACCAGGACTATCTTACCGTGTTGCAGTCGCTTGTGAAGATTGATGCTTTGAGAGAAGCTGAGGAGGTGGTTAAGGAATGGGAATCATCGGGGAACTGTTACGATTTTCGAGTCCCGAGTGTCGTGATTCGTGGTTATGCTGGGAAAGGGATGGAGGAGAAAGCAGAAGCGATGCTTGAAGATTTGGCGAGGAGAGCGAAAGCTACTACGCCAGATTCTTGGGGACTTGTGGCTAGTGCTTACGCAGAGAAGGGCGTTTTAGATAATGCTTTCAAGTGTATGAAGACGGCCTTAGGTGTAGAAGTTGGGAACAGGAAATGGAGACCTGGGACGAAGCTGGTTACGAGCGTTTTGAGTTGGCTCGGGGATGAAGGAAGTTTGAGAGAAGTGGAGAGCTTTGTAGCGTCGCTTAGGGATTGTGTAGGTGTGAACAAACAAATGTATCATGCTCTTGTCAAGGCTGATATAAGAGAAGGCGGTAGCAACGTTGACACTCTGCTGCAGCGGATGAAAGATGACAAGATTGGAACCGATGAAGAAACCATTGCAATTCTCAGCACAAGACGTCCCTGCTGAGAGTTTGTTCTTCTTGCTTGATGTGATACCAAAAAAAAGCCTTATGAGACCCAAGGATTCATGAGTGTCATATGAGTTTCGCTTCAACAATAGAACATGATACCACTGCAATTCTCTAGAGACTGATGTTCATAGCATGAATTGAATAATCTGCAAGAGAATCCTTTGTCCTTGTTCAAATGCCCTTTACTCGCAAAGTAGTAGCTTCGGCAATTTCGTTACATTTTTTTTATAGAAGATTATATTCACTCAATAACAAGATAAAAACTGTATGGACTACTGCCAAAAATAATAGACAAGATAATTGAATTATGCGTCAACAAAACTGTGTACTGTCTATAACTCTATATATTGTCAAGCATTGGTATTGTGTAGCTCACCAGTTTCTTGTAGCTCTACAACTTTCTCGTATCCAACATTGTCTCTGAATCTCTTGGGAATGAAACAACGACCACCGAACCTTTGCTGCAAGAAAATCAGAGAAGCGAAGAGGAAACCGATGCAGAGGATAATAATATCCCATGCCGTGGAGTAATAATCCATTTTGTGGTTTGCATAAATGTATGACCAATCAAGAATCTTCCCGTAGCTGCGACTTCGGTACAGATCATAAGCATGAGGAAGCAATCTAACGATGCTGTTTCCACCGTAGAACGCAGCAGCAAGAGCCTTTGAGTTCGAGTTGCTGAACCCGTTGAAGAGTATTTGAGGAAGGAGGAACGCGTCAAGCATCAAACCTCCGTAAGATTTCAGATCTTTCCACATAGAAGGACGTTGAAACGAGCGTTTCAAGGTCACAGGACGGTACAAGAGATTCCGTGCGCGCGGTTTCCCCATGTATACCATTCTTTTAGGAGTTCTGTTACGGTTCACTAACCAAGCAATCAATCCACCGGTGATGTAGAGAGGTAAACACACGTACGCAACCTTCTTCTCTGCATTCCACACGCCTTGACGGTGATGATGCTCTTCGGTTTTTCTAGCAGTCCAAGCTAGCTGGAGAAGGCGGCACTCGAGTAAGAAAGCTATCATCGTCACTATCCTCACCACAATCTCTTTGGCTTCAAGCCATCTGTCGTTCTCGAAGAAAAAGCTCTGCTGGTTATGCCTGCTTTTAAAGAGCTCTTCGAAGTTCAAAAGCAGAGGAATCATGTGGCCTAATGCGAGAAGTATCAGCATTGCAATGGAGATGAAAGGAAGCGCTTCTTGGTGTTTCTTCATATGGTAGAGTTGCATCCCCACGAAGAGACATGACAGCGTATTGGATATTAGAACCATAGCAACCTCCAAATCCATTCTCCAAACAGATTCTTTGGCCTGATGAACATAGATCGACCTCGACAAAACCTCCATACGTCCAACATAAAGCGGATCTGTCTTTTCCCTCGTGCTTTCGATGGTTCCTTTCAAACGGTCATCGCTATTCGAATCAATCGGAGAAAACTTGATCTTGATTGCAAGACTGCAATCAACAGTCTCGTTTCGCATTGCCACTGTGCTCTTTAGCCTAACAGATTGGCATCCTACCATGCATAGCTCACCTGTATCCCTATCATATGTTCCCTCTGCATAGATATCTCCACGAGATTCAGAAACCGGACTCAGAGAACGGATTCTGTAAGTGATATTTGTGAAGCTTTTGGTGACACTGTTAGCATTCATGGGGGCTCCAGTTAGCCCAACCGCTTGCTCAGGAATCAAACGATCTCCCACAAATTTAGGGCTTGCACGGGCAGATCTCAACGCATTACCTCCTCCAGAATATTTCACCGACATCACAAATATCATATCTGGAGTTAGAGCATCAGGGTAAGTCTTTCCTTTGCTTTTGGGGTGACTCTTTCTAGTGCCGCATAATTTACTCACTCTCTCGCTCTCTGTATACTCATATCTCAGTCCCGGGAAACGCCACAGTGGAATGTTTAGGCTCGAGAACCTGATCCTTCTGAAGTAGCTTGGATCACTCTCTGCTATGCCACTCCAGATCTCCCCAACCACCGGAGACATGTTCTTAATCGACAAGACAGCTGGAAATCTCAAACTTATCCTCAGTGAACAATCGCCAACCACAGCATTACTCAACGAATCTGAGAAATTCAAGATCCTGCACGCAACACCGCAGAACCTGTTCTTCTCAACATCCCAAGCTCCCTCTGCAACCAAAGTGGTGCTCGGATCAAACGGAAACGACCTGCTCAAACTGCTTTCGTTACTAAATGACAAAAGCATTCGCATCTTCTCACCCTCACACGGAAACGATAAGAGAAACATGAAACCTGGTGCGTACTCTACATCACTTCCCAAAGGACTACACCTATGGTTGATCCCACAATCAGCTCTGTACATCAGAGCAAACGTATGACTTATACTTCCAAACACCTTACAAGTTCCTCCCAAAACACTCTCTAACGAGAAACTCTCTTCACTATTTGCCCCACAATCCGATTTCGATTCCTCTAGCAACTTGTACTCATAGCTCAAAGGAGTGTTTCTTGCACCAAGAATCGAAATCGTTTTGAAATCACTCTGGTTATTCACGATCTCTAACACTCCCTTAACCAAACTTCCATAGATATTGGAGTCCTTTGTGTAGTTAAGCAAGAGACGAGCATCAAAGGACTTATAAGTACCTTCCGCAGAGAGAACTTGCGTTGATCCGATCATACAGACTTGTCCTGTAGATTCCGACCAAAACCCAGATAAATCGAAGCTAGCTCCGCCCCAAGGGTTCACCGGGATCCTACGTCCTTCGATCTGCGTTACTTGAAGCTTTCCTTGACCTAAATCGCCACCGTAATTAGAGGAAGAAGCTGAGGTTCTGGAGATTTGTAAAGTCAATCTGGCCTCCACTTTGTAAATTTTCCCACCGCCCAGAGTTTTGCGGATGGATTTGGGTCTAAACCTAGCTGAGTTAATGCCACCATTCCGTGATTGGCTCCGATTGAAGGAGTCGCCGCCGGAGAAGACGCCGACATTGAATGCAAGCGACGCGCGGCTAAAAGCAGCGGATGGGGAAGGATCGATCGGAGACTCCGGAACTATGTGGTTGCACTGATCGGAGTAAGTGATTCGTGGGGATGTGAAGGAGTGAGGATTCACTAGGGATGAAACGGTGAGTGAAGTTGCAGAGGTTAGAAAGAGTGAGAGGAGGAGGAGGAGGAGGGAGAAGAAGAAGAGAGAAGAGCATGATTGTAAATAAAGGAATTGAGAAGGGTAGTTTGAAGATGAAGAGGGCGGCCGAAAAGTCGCCATTGTTACGAGGAAGTGACAAAATTTTACATACTCTGTTTCCTCTTCCTCCCTCCCTCTTTTCCGCGATTTCAAGATCCCCTTGCTACAAAGTTTTCCCTACTTGAAAAAATTGTAATAAATGCATCTATTTATAATATTAAATAAAAAACTTTTATATGAATATATTTTGTTAGGGAGATGTCAGATGTTATCTAACAGTTAAAAAAATATTAAATTTAATTCAATTGTATACATGTTTTCAAAATATTTATTTTTTTTTTTTCCAACAAGACCAGTTCGGAAATCTAAACCGGCGGAATAGAGTCTATATAATACAAGTCGTAGAGAATATCTCGAACACTCCGTGATAACTTATCCGCGCTCGCAAAATATTTAATTTGTATATAAGAAACGAAAGCGTTTGCTAAATCGCCTAAATTGATTGGTACCAACCGTACCATCTTCGAGTGGTCAATCTATGTAAAACATTTACAGTATTTGACTATTTGTCTAATTTTATTATCCTTGTTGAGCATTGATTGTAATCACTTCAGAGTTCAGACTCTCTTTCGTTAAACAGATTAAAAGACCAGATCAAACATTGAGATAACTACAAATACAAATAACAAAACAAAACATTACAACATTATGCAGAAACTTTGACATAAAATAAGAAACAAAACAGCCTGGTTCAAAAAAAAAGAAAAGAAAAAAGAAACAAATAGAATACACTTTTACAAATGCAACGACGCCAATGAAACAATAACCAAAGTGGACACTACTAATTATTTTATGTTTCAGCAACGGAACAAAGTCAAGGCTTTGTTAAAGTGTATTGCTTTGGCTGCAAGGTACTCTTCCCATATCAAGCGCCGGTAGATAGGAGGATGGTCCTTGTCACCGGTCAATGGACCGATCTGGAGTTTATTGGGTGGGCCGGAGAAATATGCGGCTGAGACACGGTGGTGCGTCTTGTTCACAACCGCACGGTGCATCGTACTTTTAAATTGTCCATTGGATATGATGTGAGACAAATCTCCCATTATAACAACGAGACCGCCTTCTCTTGGCTCCACTCCAATCCATCTCGACCCTTCTTCTTGTGGACTTTGAATCTCTAGACCTGACCAGTGCGATGCATTCATTATCACTATCTTATATGTTAATTTGTATCATTTATAAAACTGAAGGTATATCAATATATATCATGAATATTTTGGGTGTCATATGTAAGTATTAAATTCGACATAAACAAATAAAGTAACTCTAAGCAAAATAGACAAATAATAGAAAACAATTATGGTGATATCCGAGCTAGGCTTTAACCTGGAATATTGCCTTGATAGAGGATGGTGAGTAGGGAGGAGTCGGTGTGAGGCGCTAAGCCCATGGCTAGATGAGGGTCAGGGCAAACCGGGTACGAGTTCAACTGCAGAAAGGATTGGAGTGAGTCAGTTCTTGAACCGGTGATGTCCGGTACATGCCATCCCAATTCTTCATGTGTTAGTCCTAACGAACCCATCAACATGCTTATTAGTTTACGGCTTAGATCACCCATTGCTTTCTGATACTCTTCCATCACATTGCTGCATTTGCAAAACACCCAAAAAACGATTACAAAGAATTCCTCAAGTTAGAATTACGTAACATGTTAATGTGGAATACAGCAAAATTTGCTTATTTTACAAGCTAAAGTGTACAAAATGAATCTCTTCCAAAGATTTTTATAGGTAATGGATATTATGTAGGGGAAATAATTTATAATATCATAATAGTATCATTATGTATACTTCAAGACAATACTATTCATCTATACTAGTCGCTATGAAAAATATAAAATTACATAAATTTTTGATTTCACCAGAATTCGGTATGATCATCAGGCCATAGGAGTGCAGCGTGACGTCTAAGAGAGGAACCCATAACAGAGAACCCCTCAGACCACATGAGCTTATCGTAGAACATAGAGATCCGAACCACACCGTAACCAGTGGACTCGTCGGGTGATCGGACGGCTAGGATCTTACGATGCATGGGTAAAGAGAAAAGCCTCTTCATTTGGCATTCAACGTTGTGGAGTAACGAGTAAGGGACCCCATGGTCTGTGATATGAAACACACCCCATTCCTCACAAACATGTCGTAGTAGCCATTGTTCGGCCGGGTTAGACAAGCTGATGACGGGAATGGGTCGGGTGATGAGTTCGGGTTTGGGTTCGTGGTTGGACCAGACGTGAGAGTCGGGTAGGGTTTTGGTGATGGCGAAGTCTAGTGGGATGATGCGGTCACGGTTCACGGGGTTTTTCTTGAATAGCTGTGTTACGGAGCCCATGACTATGTGTTTTCTTTTCTTTGTTGGGGCTTTTGATGGAGAGAGACATTATAGCTGGAGCACAATATATAGGGTCGAGAAAGAGGTACACATGTATGCTTATGCAGAGATCCAGTGTCTTTTTCTTTTCTTTTCTTTCGACTCTTTTTCTTTCTCTGCATCTCTCTATGTCTTATAAATATCTAAGATGTCAAAAAAATAGATATTTGTCGTATAGGGAAAGTACATATCAGTAGGCATTAACTCTCTCTATATGGATCTTATAGATGTTTTTTTTTTTTGTGGTTAGAAAAATGTGCTCTCACGAGAGTGAGAAACTATAAAAGTAGAGATCGCGCATTTCGTTGGCATCTGACTTATCGACTATTGACACTAATAGTCTGTTGTTACTCGTCAGCAAGTAATAATCACAAATATTCTTCGAAGTTGTCATAACGAGTTTTCATGAAATTCGCTGCAACTTATATAAGATTTAAAGATTGTCATGGAACTAAACAATTCATTATTCGTAGAAAACTTATTGGACGCTTTTTACAATATATATGAAATACTTTTTTCTTTTTAATTAGGAAGGGTTCGGTCCGGTGCCTGGGCCTTAATCTCTTCTCTCGCCCAGACCAGCCTCTGCTAATACATTAACCTTATTTTCTCTTCCCACCGGAAATCGAAGTAGGAGCACAACATGACCAACTCCTGTGCTTAAACCACTAGCCTCAATAATGGAAGCTTTTTTAGTCTCAATAATAATTGAACTTTGTGATCATAATTCACAGTTATAACTTATATATAACACATTTATTACATAAGATAGGTTTGCATTGTTTAGCTTTGGTGCATCATGCATGCGAAGTTGACTTTTATAGTACCATGAATATTATATATGCATACATATATATAGAGAGAATCAGAGAAAGAAGTGTTCAAAGCAATAGTTATAAATTAGAGCATTTAAAGTTGTTCTCTCCATGAGTCTTGTCTAAACAGCTCAGGTGCTTTGTTTACCATTCAACCATACACAACTCTAACATACACGTGTGCCTTTCTTTTGTCCTTTTCTCCTCTTCTCTTAATTCTTTTTTGTCGTCTTTTTAGTCTATTTCCTTTGTGCCATGCATGTAGATTTACAACTTTGTCGACGATGCTGAAACTTTTTTTTTAATATCAGTCGTTAGACAGCTCTATTGATTTAGTACACTGTACAAGTGAAGTTCGCGAAAGCAGTGGCTTTAAGCGGATTCAATGGGCTATATAGCCTATATATCATTTAAACGGCACTGATGGTCTAGGCTCTAGCACTTTTAAGTTCTCAGTCTTTCTCAAGAGTTTAAAGAAAATATTGTCCTTCAGTTTTACATGATCAGAGTTAAGATAACACTACAAGAAAAACAGTGAATAGCCACAAATCAGCCACAATTTTATTCGTGGCTAACACAAAATAGCCACAACATATATTAATTTTGAATTTTGTGGAAAATTAACCATTTGTGGCTAAATTAGACACGAAAACAGTTTCGTGAGTATTTGTGTCTTCATTTCTACGGATAGCCACTACACGTTGTTGTGGTTACGAAGTCACGTATGGCCACAAATCATTTCGTGTGTTTATAGACACCAAATACGTTTGTATCTCTTTGTAGCTATATAGCCACACCACTTTTGTGGCTATTCGTAGCTAAGATCTTTTACCGACATGTCATGTCGAAAATTACACGAATCAAATATTACACCAACTAACCACAAAAATTTATGTAACAATTCGTAGCTATTTTATGTTGGCAAAGATATTTTAAATTGGGCCACACAAACTTTCGTGGCTAGTTGTAGCTAAAAGAATCATTACAACCAACGAAAACCAGAGTTTAAACAGGGGACGTCTGCAACAGAGCACCATTACAGCCTACAAAAAAAACAGAGTTTAACAGGGAAGGTCTGCATCAGAGCAGAAGGAAAGAGTGATAACGGAGAAGAGAAAGAAATGGCGAGCATCGCTACACATAAGTTCGGATCCACTCTTGGAGAATCATCTCACCGCTCCTAGATTCCATAAGAGCCATCGCTCTGCATTTTTCTTTGACTGTTCTTAGGATCAGATTAAGAACCTTTCCATGAGAGAGCGTGAAACCGTCATGATATCTTGTGTTTCTTTCCCGCCACAGTTCATATACAGCTCCATTCCAGCCTTGTAAAAGAGCCAGCTTTACTGGATTATTGAACCGTGTTGAATGCAGCCATTGGATCGGATCTGGTTTACTACATCGGATCTCATTCCACACCGCTATCAAAGAGAAAGAGTATTGAGTTGTGCCATTAACGGACCAGACTGCGGTATCAATAGACCTGAGCACCTGATGGTCGTTAGATAGGAATGAAGCAATAATTGCCTCTCTGATCTTGTTGGAGCGAGAGGGATTCCCGACTCCAGTCTAACTTTGAAGTAGTCTTTTCCCAACTTTTCATGTGCTTTCTTAGATTTAGCCTGCACATCTGTCAGATCAATAATCNCTGAGCACCTGATGGTCGTTAGATAGGAATGAAGCAATAATTGCCTCTCTGATCTTGTTGGAGCGAGAGGGATTCCCGACTCCAGTCTAACTTTGAAGTAGTCTTTTCCCAACTTTTCATGTGCTTTCTTAGATTTAGCCTGCACATCTGTCAGATCAATAATTATTGATATTATATTCTTAAACCAAACTAAAAACCACAATATGATATAATCCATTCGACAACATTCATGTCGAACATGATCAACAATCAACATAGCGTCAAATATCTAAGCATATTGGTTTGTTTGTAACACACTAGCTAGTATAAAATAATCAAGCAACCGTATTACTATAATTTTCAAAAGATAAACCGAAAGTTGGCTTTAACATTATATATAGTGTAGTCATAGATTATTAGATTTAGTCATTTAGATATAATGGTCGGAGATTACCAAAAAAAAAAAGATATAATGGTCGGACTTGGCAAAATATGGAATGTTTGCTTGTAGTTGTGTCATTTACAAAAAAAATTTGAAATGTAAGTTTTACTAAACAAGAGAACATTAGAAAACTAAAATTGTTGACTGTAAAAGTAATA
>OVBJ01000817.1:0-41222 GCA_900406535.1 Noccaea bulbosa | reverse complement strand
AAATGGGGAGAAAATAGAAGAATAAGAGTTTGTGAGAGTTTGTGTGATGAAATAATGATCAATGCTAGCCTCAAAAGTGGGTTTTCGGAGCATTAAGAACTCCAAATTGGTTGAAAATGGTGGTTGGAAATATTGATAATATGATATTTTCGAAATTAAGAGTAGAAGATGAGGGGCGGTTGGTCTTTATGCAGATCTGGTAGACCGCAGTAGAGGTCTACCACTCGAAAAAGTAATGGCATTTTCGTAAATAATTGGACAAAAAAAAAAAAACTGACAGATGTTAGTTTTGCATTTGACCAAATGTTTTGGTCTAAAAGTGTCCATGTTTTATAGTTAACATCTATCATAAATTATAGCTAAAATCACCCGTTGTTTGTGATATAAATATTTAAAAATCTATTTTAGATTTTCTTATAAATGATTTTATTTTATACTAAAATAAGTATTATTTAATCTATTATTTCATATTCGGATATGTTCTTCTAAATATTTTTATTACCTGGATTCATATCTGTAAATTTTTTTTCCGCATCTGTAATTTTATTGTTAAAATTCGGTTTTGGTTCCTACAAAAATTCGAATATTCGAAGCTATTCAGATCGGACTGAATATTTGTTTCTCAAAATATTCAAATTTAGTTTCTTAGAAATATACAATAAATCATTACTTAATTATAATAAAAACTAATAATTGTATACAATGATTATTATATTAAAAGAATGTTAGCATGTTTTTTATTTATTTAGAGGTTTTTTGATAACATAAAATTAGTATGTTTTTGTCTTGTAGTGATAAAATCTACAATTCCTCAATTCTTCTCAATTCCACAATTCTATAATTCCTCACAATTCTTCAGAATTAACTGGTAACATATTAAAAACATTCAGCTACATTTCTCAATTCAGCTACATTCCACATTTACAGGCCCAAAGAGACGTGAAAAATATAGTGGCATCTTTTTCTTTCTTTTGATAAAATATAGGAGGCACCTTTCATTATTATTATTTCACTGTTTTTACGTTGGTTCAATGTAACAGTGATGTCTCTCACTGTAGAGTGTGTGATTCGGGTGACGTTTTTCTTTCTGGTGGAATCTCCGAGTATTAACCAGGTGAATGTGTTCCTAATTAACTCGTTGTTATATATGAAATATAATTTGTTAAGCGTTAATAATTTAAAGCCCATTATATAAAAAAAGAAATACAAAGTCTTAATATGTTGAGTAAAATATTTTAACATAAATAAATTACTCATTTTGTTGCAATCTTTTGATTATGAGACCATGTTAGATATAAATATGAGGAATTCGTGATTCACAATGTCTATATTTATTTCTTCATTATTCTTAAATGTTTTGATCTCTATTATTTTGTTATGTTTCTTTTTTCGAATAAATATGAATATACTAATTAGAAATCTATTGGAGTTGTATTAATAATCACTGAAATTATTTAAAAGCATTGCATCTCTTTATCCTACTTTTTAAGTATTTGTTAATTTATAACAAATTTTTAATAATTTAAAATAATATTTTTTGATCAGTTCATAGTTTTTTGTATAATCATACCTTTTAAAAAAAATTTGTTCAAAAATTAATATGTAATATCATTTTGCCCCCTCGATTTCGAAGGGGTTTGAGTCCTAGTGTATATAGTATTATTTACGTTAATTTACATTAAAAACAGATAAATAACTATGTTTTCAAAATTGAGGTATGTTTACTAATGAGTTTCTGTTTGTAAAAAGTATAGATTTATAATTCCTAAATCTATAAATATTTAATAGTATAATAGAATATATGAATAAAATGACTAAATACTAATAAATTTTGTTTAGTTCACACATTAGTTAGGAAAGTTAGCTGTCTCGATCTGTCTCAATGTTCTCTATTCCATGTATGTCCAAGTTTTCTTCAAACATATGTAATCAGTGATTGTGATGTGGTAAGTCAATAAAACATTTGGTTGGCCAAAACAAAATAACATGTATAAATATATTTTGTGCGTAACACATATACTCTTCTAATATTGTTAAAAATAATGGAACTCCATTATGGAGCAACTCTGGTTGAAGTTTCAAGAAAAATAAGAAAACTTTTGATTGACAAAAAGATGCTTGTTTTAACAGATAAGACAATACATAAATAATTGAATGATTATAAATACGTCATTTGGACGATCGGAGATGATATATAGTAACGGGTATACATCTTTAATGGACAACCAAAAAAAAAAGAAAAAACATTACATGGCACGCCAGGTGGTCAGGCTTGACCCGAATCGATTCTGTGGGAAGAATCTGATACAAATTAGACACGTAGTGTCATCAGATTTATCAAATTCTTTTATTTTATTTTTTAAAAATCAAATATATGCTTTGAAAATAGTTTTTTTAATAATTAAAAATTTAAACAGCCCAATCCACGAGCTGTCCATCAAAAAGATGCTACCTAATCGATTTCGAAGTGGACCCAGTGATGTTGTCGGTAGCTCCGGAAGAGGTTCATTGGTATATTAATATATTTTCAACTGTTGTGATCAAACTCCATCAATATGCTTAATTTTGCACACTCATGATTAAAAATTTCATCCAAACACTGATAGTATATCTTCATTTATAGTAAACATTGGATAACGAATTGCCTTGAAAATACAGATCTAAAGTCTACTTGACGTCTGAAGTCTACATATATAGATCATCCAAGTAAAATGGAATTAAACACCTTTTGACATGGAGTATAGAATACACATAACTGAAATTTAATATTCATTGTTCGTAACTGTATTTTGCAGGATATCAAAATAGACGACAAAAAGTACGAAAACAAATACTTGTTGATGATTATATTTGGGACCACGAGACCGGAGTAGACGGTATTGGTTGTAAACGGTGTTAACAAAGGTGACGTGGAGGAGTTTAGCCACTTTCAGCATCGGAGTAATGTGACCATGAGCCGGGTAAGGCACACAAACTACGTGTGGTTTTTGTCCGCTAGAAACTGCATGAGATGCCGCCATTTATTTTTTCTCTTGTGTCAAAAAAATAGTGTTAAAAATGGAAATGTATGTGACTGATGATCTGGAAGATCGCTGAAAATTACACCACGCAATGACAACACGGGACCACATGCTTCTGTTTTGGTCATGTTTTGCTAAGGACATATTTATAGTCTTTGAACAAGATTATTGGAAGAAACTAAAATGATATCTTAATTAATAAGAAAGAAGAAAAAAAGAGCAAAGAGAAGAAAAGAGAGAAGAAAAAAAAAATATAACACAAGATTTGTTTATTAAAGCATCTTATCTAAGATACTTTTTCTTTTATTCACGTATTTTTGATTTAATTTTTTGCACTTTTATTTTAATAAACAATCTTAAGATCCACCAATAATCATGGTTTTAGGCTTTGCTTTAACACTATTCCTTGTCTCAAGCTTTATGCTTGTTCATCCTTTTTTTTTTTGGACAACTGATAGATTTTAATAAACTTAGAACCCGGTTACAAACCAAAAAAGTCGGAAGCTCGAAGCCAAGGAGTCCGAACTAGATATGAAAAGTAGAATACAAAGCATGCTAAAGACTGATAGAAGGTTAAATCCGTAGAAAATAATCGAGATCCCTTTAGAAAGGGCAAGTTCTTCCGTCGTTAAAGACGAGTGAACGGTGATAGCTCGTGCTGAGCGTTTGATGACTTTCTCCAAAAAGGAGGAGAGCGAGTTCGGCGATTCAGCGGCTTGAGATGTCTGAAAGTTAAAAACAAAGCCGGTGGAACTACATCGGGCAGTCGGAGGAGGATTGTCGCCGTATGCGGCTACCTCTAACTCCGTGCCATTAGTCGAGAGCAAATCATTAACCCAGGAAGATTCAGCGGCTTGAAATGTTTGAAGGTTGAAAACAAATCCGGTGGAGTTGCGGGTAGTCGGAGGAGGATTCTCGCCGTACGCGGCTACCTCTAACTCCGTGCCATTAGTCGAGAGCAAATCATTAACCCAGGAAGATTCAGCGGCTTGAAATGTTTGAAGGTTGAAAACAAAGCCGGTGGAGTTACGGGCAGTCGGAGGAGGATTGTCGCCACCGTGAGCGGCTATCTCTAACTCCGCGCCATGGGTTGAGAGCAGATCTTTGACCGAGGGAGATTCAGCGGGGTAAAGGTGTGAGCAGATATGGTTGACTGGTCTTGTCGGAGGAGGATTGTCGCCGGAGACGTGAGATTTGGAGCTACGGTAAACGGCTACCTCGGACTCCATGCCATGGTTCGAGAGTGAGGCTGAAGATGGAGAGCAAGGCTGTTGCAGATTCACGATGTCTTTGACGGATCTGAGGACAAATCCGGCGAGGACCCCATGAGTAATCGCGAAAGTCGGTGAATCTGGGATGATGAAGACGACGGTGATGGGAGGACGCATATGTGACGGGTCGGTCAGGATAATTCAGTCAAGAGACACGACGGAGAGATGCGTAAGATGGAGAGATTCCGGTGACCGGACTGCTGACTTCGGTTGGATGAGGGAGAGAGAGGAGAGCTTCGACCTCAAAAGCTCTGCAGATCCCGTCGCAACAACCACTGGAGGCGCAGTACGATCAAATCGTGATAAGGTACAGGCAAATCTCACCGGCGACAAAAGCTCTTGAGCCAGAACGGAAGATAACAAGACATGACAAGTGAGCGGCACACGAGTAGACAGCTCCGACGAAAAGAGAGGAATAGGCGGAAGGTCAGACCTCAGAAGCTCCGCCAAACCCATCAGAGACACAACGGAGATACAGATCTGTCCAGCATATGAAAGGATTGAAACAGATCTCGATGGTGAAAAGCTTAGTAGAAAATAGAAGCAAATCATCGGAACACCAAAGGGGAGTCCGGGAAAGAGGGGAAGCTCCGATTTCAAGAGAAGAAACTCTGGTGACGGAGCTTCAACCCGAAATCGGAGCTTGGCGGCGGCAAGAATGGCTTTCTTGGTTGTTGTGTCTGAGAGGAAAATAGGGCGAACTCAAACAATTGTTCGATATCAAAACGGCCTACATTACCTAAAAATCACTGCTTGTTCATTCCTATTACCTAAAAATCACTGCTTGTTCATCCCTATTAAGGGTAATAAAACCATATTTCCAGTGAAAACAAAAAAAACGACCACATGATCGTCGGCAGATCTACATCAGTATGTCCCTTGCCATGACATTGTCCAACAAGGGATTCACCATCGATGGGTTTAAATTTATTCGTGAAAGTCAAAATATTCCTCAATAACGATAAGCATCTTATGTCTTCCAATTTTTTATGTCCATTAAGACTTAAAACTGATACAGTCGTGGCTTGTTACTCAAGGAACAATTCAACCAAACTTATAAATCCAGATTGACATTTGTTCGAGTCAACACATTATCACGTGCAATTGAATATCATCAAAACCAGCACGTATAAATTCGTGACAATTTGAGAAAATATAATCACTAAACAAACACATACCAGTTCAATCCATCATTTGGAATATATGTTTTTTTACTTTTATTTAAGAGAAAATTTGAAAGAATACACACTATTATAAGTTTTTAATATGAAAATTACCCTATTTTTTTTTCTGTATTGTAAACTACGCTTTTTTAAAGTTACAATGACTAAATTATCCTAGTTAAAAGTTTATAATTACTATAATAAATGAATTAAAGAAAAATATTAAATATATTTGATAGGCTTACTTAACTTCGGGTTAAAAGTTCATATGAAGTTATGAACCTCAAAACGGTTACTCTGTTAGCTACCATTTGTGAATCGAAGGTCAAAATGTTTTTAAGAGTTTTAGGTGGAGTTATCCGACGAAGATGCTCTAAGAAATTCTATATTATATTATTAAAAATCATATTCAATAGTACAGCTATGAACTTGATCGCTGTAGCAATCTACATGCATTTCCAATAATAGTGTCTAAAAAATAATAAAAATAATGCAGAGGGAGAGGCAATGGTGGCAAAAGACAAGATCGAGGCTGTGGAGCCGGAGAAGAACTTGATCAAGATCTTTACGTTCACGATCCAGGCGACTCCTAAGCATGAAGGATCTGGAAGTATTGTGCAGTGGCACTTTGAGTACGAGAAAGTTAGCGAGGAGATTGCTCATCCCGACACAATTCTCCAGTTATGTATCGAAATGTCCAAAGAAATCGACGACCATCTGCCGAGGAATAGAGGATATTACTTCTCGTGTCGTGCGTGCGTGTGATATGTGCGCGTCATGTCTGCTTAATAAAGTATTTGAAATGAATAATGAGCTGTGTCCGAGCTTGGGTAAGGTATATATATGATGGGTTGTCATGTGTGTTTGTATATGCATGCTACAACGGTCAAGTTATGTTTGGAGTTCTTCGTTTGAAGTATAGCTACAAGGCTTATTTAAGTTTATGTATGCTACTACGTACTTCCCTTTCCGTTTGTTAATAATGTAATATGAATCCATGCTTTTGTGCAACATGATCTTATGAAAGATAACAAGAAAGCCCATCGAGAGATTACAAATGAAGTTATGATGAAGTTATGTTATTCTACTTAAAGTGATTGTAAGTGGAAGAAAAAAGAAATTGCCTAAATGTTGAAACATTAAAGAAAGATCTGTAAACTTGACTCTAAAGTGACTATGGTTTTTAATCCAATCACTGAATCAATTTTCTGACTGTGGTTTTAATCCAATGACATACTACCACTCTAGGCAGAGCTTGTGTGATGGCAAAATCAGATAAAACACGTGGCAGTGTGTGTGCTGGCATTTTTTCGGTTTTCAGGTTACCACGTGTCACTTTTATATTAGTCACGTTTGAAGGAAAGTTATTTTGGTTTGATTGGTTACAACAAATTAGGACATTACAAATTGTAATGCTTGTAGTAGTGTATACATCTGTATATAGTGTGCCCTAAAAAGATTCGGTAGAAAGCTTGTTTCGCCGCTCTGTCCATCTTTCCTTTGTTCTCTCCGAGGCGTTTCAGATTCGATAGTAAACGAGGTCAGTGATTATGGTTAATCGGTGTCAATCTCTCTCTCGGATGATTTTAGTGGAGAGAAGATTTCGGTTTTAAAATTGAAGATGCGATTTTTGTTTTCCCAGTTTTAGATCTGATTGTTTTTTTTTTTTTTTTTTAGGCTGAAAGTACATAGGAAGCGCGGAAGGGAGATGCAGGCAAAACCTTCAATACATACGAACGAGATGTGGAGCTGGATGGGCGAAGAAAGGGCGACGCCTGAGGCAAAAACGTGGGTCTGCTGGGACATCGACAGCTGTCCGGTTCGGATGGTTACGATTCTCGTCTGGTCGTTTCGAGTATATAATCGGCGTTGAGGAAGAACGGCTGCTTTGGTCCTGTTACCATCACTGCCCTTGGCAACCTAAAACTCACCTTAAAGCGAAGCCCTCATGTTCTTCCGGCGCTCTCTGCTGCTGGGGTCCATCTTCATAACAAACCCCTAGGTAAATTTTCTTATCTGTTTCATTTTTATATAGATCAGGGTTTAGATAAACTATAATTAGGGTTTAGAACTGGTTGTATTTTCCTTTTTATATTCATTTGCTTTCCTTGATTGAAACAGGTCCAACTAACACAGAGCTTATGGATAAAGCTAGAGAATGGACGTGGTACAATCCACCTCCGGCTAATTTACTGCTCATAACCGGTGTTGTGGATGAGGAAGAATTTTCTTTTCATGTATCCGCGCTACAACGTAGAGGATACACCGTTCTTTACGCATATCCTCGACGAGTTTCCCACTTGGTCAATAATGTCTTTGTTGAGAGCAGATGTTTCTGGGAAACCATACTGAAAGGTGTTCGACCTCTCTTCTCTCAGGTTTTGAGATAATTAGCGAAGCCNGAAGCCGTTTTTTCTGATCAGTTTTTTTTTTTTTTTTGAGATTCAGCCATGTCAGGGAAGACAAGAGCGGCAAGCCTTCATTGCTCACTTTGTTGCGTTAGTTGCCAATGCTTTGAATCTTTCGCCGAGCATCTCATGAGTAAACATCATGTAGATTCTGTAAGCATCCTTAATATAGTAGCTGAAAAGTTATCATCTTATATATATATATACTTTACAGCAATGTTGCGAATTATGAATTTATATCTATACATTTGTCATTGTCTAACTTCGCTTTATGTTTGCCTTTCGAAGAATATCTCGATACCAAAGTTGACCACATGTTATCTTTTTGCATTTGGTTTGTCAAGCAGCTGTTGAGGATGGTGCAAAGGCCTGTAAGCAGGCAGCTGCGGTTGATGTTGGCGAATGAATCAGATCAGAATGATGCTACTACCATGGTGGAGAAGCAATCAAAGGCAAGTTTTAATATCTTTTTACAGCTTGGGTAAAACAGCCGAGTTCCAAATGTGCAATAGAAAGGTTGATTTTTGATTGATTTACTGACTTGTTATGCTAAAACAATAAAGAAGAGGAGCTTTGAAGAAGCAGCAATAGAAAAAGAAGAAGAACTACGAGGAGAAGAATGGGACCGTATCACCCTCTAGAGGAGGTCGTCAACAAGGATAAGAGTACACAGATGGTGTGTTGTTCTTTTGTATTATAGTTAGTTTAAATACTACTTGTGCCTATTTTCATTTGTCGTTTTTATTTTCTTATGTTAAGTTATACTTTTTCAGTTTTTAATTAACGTCTTTCTTTAATTCATTCACACATTATCATATACTTTTATTATCTGGATATCCGATTCGAATCTGGATACCATATTGTTATGTGCTCTATTACATGAAACTTACTTTGAGAGGCTTAGTGACCCGGTTTTCATTCAAATTTTGATCTCGTTATGCTATGAAGGTCAGCAACACAAACCATTTTAATTTGTGCTTAAGTAGATTAAAGAGAACTGGGCTGTTCAATATGGTACAATTGAACTGAACCGATCTGAATCGAACTAAAATAGATCATATAATTTGGATTTGGATAAACCTTGAATTTGAATTTAACCATTTGATCTTTCTTATTTGAATTTAACCATTTCACTATACACAAAGTTGAACAACCTACATAATGAAATAATAATATAATACAAAGAAATATATATATACCGAAAACCGAGATTATTTGAACTAAAATATTCAAATCGAAAAGACCGAGATTATTCGAAACAAAATATTCAAACCGAAAATCGAGACTATACAAACCAAACCAAACCAAAATAAGTATGGTTCTAATATGGTAGCTAACTAACTATTGTTTATTAGTCGAAAAACCAAAAACCGAATCGAAACTGAACCGATATCCAAATTGTACTGCCCTAAACAAAAGATTGAATTAGCATCAAATCCAAACAGAACATCACGGATGCTGAATACTGATCGGAATCGATGAATCTCTAATCACAGTAACAAACGATCGACCACAGTCGTAGATAACCGTTCGCGGGTATAAACCCCAAAACCGAAGTCCCAAGTCTATATAAAATTATAATAAAATTGTTTTTTATAATATAACATTTAATACATAATTTAAATATTAACAAATTGCAACTTGTTAATTATAAACTGACTTTTTCACTTTTTAAGTATTCTAATTATCATCACGCCAATTAAAAACAAAGAACAACTATTGAGCACTACAAATATGAGTATAGAGTAAATAATCATAAGTATAATATGTAAATTACTTTGGTCTGGTGGTTCTCTATGTTATTTTCATGGAAACCCGCATGAAAGTAATAAGAAAGACAAGGAATTAGTGGTTCTAACGAACACTACCCGCACTCTAAATAAAATCTGATTCAAACCTGGGGAAAGAGAGAAAAAAAAGAAACAATACGAAAAAAAGAAAAAGAAAATAATATTTATAGTTAGTTTTAGGAGTTTATCTTGATTTGTATTCGGAAGAGTAAGAATTAATAAATGCTATTTGATCGATAACCTCTTATTGAAAACTCACGCTTTAAATACCTTAAGAAGTTGGCATAGTTTTGAGTAGCCGCATGAGATTTAATATTTGATTTGGTTTGAATCGTAAGTTAGTGTCCGCTATGTGAAACAAGTCTAATATTGGTTATGTTCTGAATGAGAGCATGTGCAAACGTTGATACAAGCTCTGAATTGATAAGTGAGTTTCTGTTTTTCAAATCTCTTTCTCAAACATTTGGGATTCGATTTGCTAGAGGATCTGCAAATATCTAAGTTTGGAGGAGTTGGTTTATAGAGTGTTTTTGGTATTTTGATGTCTTTTAGAGTTTTTACATGTTATGTATGTTTGAAGTTTAATTGGAGGTATTGGAACTATTTAAAGCTAAATTGAGAATGCTATTGGAAAATAAAATAATTTGTCGTTTATAGATTTTGGTGTTGACCGACACCTGCAATTTGTGTTGGTGGACACCATTGTAGGACAAAAATCTAGGCTAAGTTTTAGAGACTTTGGACGAGACGATATCATTTTGTCGCTCTATTCCGACAGATCTCCAATAACAAGATACTAAGGTTGACTAATGGGAGTCAACGGTTGATTTGGCCAAACGGATAATAAATACTTAAGTACTTAATTGTTGAGGTACAACTAAATCAATTTACACGTCGATTTTAATAACACAAACACACAAAACAAATAAATAGGCTCAAATGTGGATCCGTGAGTAGTGGGCGCGCGTGTCGGCCCGTATGTTAACCAAAGCACAAGTATATAGTTTGCCCTAAGAGTTTCGGTAGAAAGCTTGTGAGGTCAGTGATTTTGGTTAGTCGGTGTCAATCTCTCTCTCCCTCGGATGATTTCCGTCTTAAAACTGAAGATGCGNTTTTTCCCCTTTTTTAATTTTTTTTTTTTTTTTTTTTTTTTTTTTTTTTTTTTAGGTTGAAAGTCATGAATTCAATACATATGAAGCGCGGAAGGGAGATGCAGGCAAAACTTTCAATACATAGCAGGATGGGCGAAGAAAGGGCGAGGCCTGTGGCAAAAACGTGGGTCTGCTTGGACATCGACAGCTGTCCGGTTCCAGATGGTTACGATTCTCGTCTGGTCGTTTCGAGTATAGGATCGGCGTTGAGGAAGAAAGGCTACTTTGGTCCTGTTACCATCACTGCCGTTGGCAACCTAATTAAAACTCACCTTAAAATGAAACCCTCATCTTCTTCCGGCGCTCTCTGCTGCTGGAGTCCATCTTCATAACATCCAAGGTAGGTTAGGTTAATCTTTTCTTTTAGGTTAGGTCCTGTTAGGTTTTCACCCCTACAAGGTGATGGACACACCATTCTTCACGCACATCCTCAGGCATATCCTCAAGCTGATGAAAAGAGCTTAGTTTGGGAAACCTTACTTAAAGGTGTTTGTCCTCTCTCTCTCTCTCTCTCTCTGAGCCAGTGTTTTCCTTTATAATTTTTTCTTTTTTAGTACCAGGGGAGAATAGCGGAGACAAGTGCTGTTTAACGGCTGGTGAATCTGGTTTCAAGTTTTTTTGCGCACTCTGTGAACTATGTACTGGCGGAAGCTTTGAAGATTTCACCACGCATCTCAATAGTAAAGATCATGTGATCCTTGTAAGCATCACCATCATCGTCTCGTCTCCTTGATATTTCTATCAATTACGTGCGTCATTTGTCTAACTCGTTTCCCTTTGCGCACTTTCTTCCTAAATTCATCTCTATTTGTCAAGCAGGAGTTCAACACGTTTAGGCCTTCACCCAAGAGGACGAAAAAGCAGAAGCCCTTCCTACAAATCAAAGGCAAGTTTTAATAACTCGAGTTTATTTTTAGAATTCCGTGAAACTGTCATTGTCAACTAGATGTGCTCTAAATGTGCAATAGAAAGGCATGATTTTGATTGACTTACTGACTTTGGTTGATTCTTAATCATTCAAGGACAAGTGGGGGTTTGAAGAAGACCGAAGGAGCCTCTAGAGGAGGACGAAGAAAAACGAGTCCCGTGGTGGGTTTCGTCTTCTTCTCTATGATGGTGAATTGTTTGTTCAAGTCGATTTCCCTCTCTCTCCCTCTCCCTCCCTCTCCCTCCCTTGATTTATGCTTTTATGTTTTGAAATAAAAGAGGAAATCAACATTATGAAATTCATCTCCTCCTCAAATCAGCTTCTCTAAATTGATGGTTATGTTTTGAAAAACAAAGAGATTGCATCTGCTTCACTTTTGTTTTCTCTGAAATTGATGGAGATGAAACTCCTGACTGTTCATCTTCTTCTATGATGATGGACTCTAATGGGTATCTTGATTCTTCCTTTCCTTCTAAGATTTTACACATTTCTCCTTGAGAAGATTGTTGTGATTTTTTAATGATTTGAGTCTTGAGTCGTTGTCATCTCTAGGATCAAAACTTGTCGAATCTTGGAAATTTGATCAGTTTTTTTATTCATAACTCAAAAACTTGACATTTGGTAGATTCTTCTCTGAATTCGGATGCATACAAGCATTTATCGCTTTAAAGATATGATTTTTAGGGTAATCCAAGTAGAAAATTTGTGTCGTTTGTTCTTGAAAAGTCACCAGCCAACAAAATTTGTGTTCTTCTCTTCATTTACTTCATTGATACACACTGATGAATAGATTCTCTGTTCTTTGCTCATTCTCTAACTTACTCGGAATCCGAATAAATCATACAAGACTCTTGAATCTTGTTTGAACATAATCTACATGGGATCATGATTTCTTATAACTTCATTTGTTGATGATGAAGAAACTTATTGTATCTGCTCTTAGCATGGAAACAAACGAGCTGATTTGTTGTTGTTCTTGACTTATTCTACACAACCATTTATTTGTTTCATACTCATTTGCAGGTTGGCCATTTTGGCATCGAGAGTTTGAGAAAGCACACACAGTCACTAATTAGTATATGATTGCCACCTAATGGTGATGAACCCTGTGGATTACGTTGAACATATGGGTAAAGCTGGAGCTTCTGGTTGCCAAAGCTATAATTAAAGACTAATTTCTCTTGTCACTTTTTTGGTAATTTGAGTTGATTAAAGCAAACAACCACAAGCATCTTGGTCCAAATCTTTGTTGCATGCATATTGGTAGTACTTATCACTTGGTAATCAACTATATTCTGCTAAATGATAGTTGCATAAGCATCTTAAGCCATTGTTCTTCACAAACTCCATTTTTTGTAATCATAAGCCATAAGGATAGTTCAAAACTCATTTGAATATATCTGTGTTTATTCAATCTCTTTATCAAGTCCACATACATAGGGACATCAGGTACTTGCACTACAAGAAAATTGAGTAAAGATAGCATAAAAAGATAGCGTTTTTACGTTTTTGCTATCTTTGACAGAAAGTCTGAGTTTAAGATAGCGTTTTAAAATACAAATGCTATTTTTTGTTGGTCGGATTCTAAAAGTTAGTAACACTTTATCTTAGATAGCACGTGCAAAGTTAGAAACGCTATGCTTGATATAGGTTGAAAAATTATTTCATTTGCGGCTAAATACTTAGTGAAANAAAAAAAAAGGGAAAAAAAAAAAAAAAAAAAAAAAAAAATTCAGTCTCTCGACTCTTCTCTTTCGCTCTCTCTTTTGCAGCAGTAGAATCAGATTTCGCTCTTCCTCTGTAGGGATTTCTGATTGGAGATAATGAAGCACTTCACGATGCCAAGAAACGCCGTCTTGTGGGATATCGGAGAACCGCAATCGCGGAACCCTAGCCTGACGAAATCGAAGTCCCAAAGGAAGTTGAGATCAGCCAAAGAGAATACTCCGCCTCCGCCTCCGGATCTGAACTCTTTGGTGCCCTGATATTAGGTCGTCTCCGGCGAAACTGAAGAGTCCGTTGCCTCCGCGTCCGCCGTCGGCTAATACTCTTAAACGGAAGCTTATCGCGGAAGCTGCGGCGGAGAATGGAGTACCTAGGGTTTCAGACTCTGGTGTCAAGGTAATTTTTTTTTTCCTTTTATCTTCTTCTTCTTGCTCAGAAATTTGTGCTTAAACAAATGAAAAAACACCTTTTTCTTCAATTTTCCATTGCTTTACACACTTAACTCTGTGCATTTTGGGAAAATAGAGATGATAGATAGCTCCTAATTTTTAGAAGGTTTTAGTTTCATTTGATCTGATCCTCTCAACTAAAAATTGGTTATTAGCTACAATTAGTTCGATTTCTCACTAGTGAAAGCAAGAGAAAATGGGAACTTGCGCTGTTCAAGTTAATATCGAAGTAAACAATTTTGATTGGCACCTCGTAAGCTACTCAACTCGAGCCCTTTTCTTGTAATGTAGGTTATAGTAAGAATGACGCCTCCAACTCCAAGCAGAGGTGAGGAAGAGGAGATGATAGTTAAAAAGATTTCCAACGACGCCCTCACCATCAATGAACATACTTTCACTTTCGACTCAAGGAAATGATAGGCTTAGTCCTTACCTTTCTTATATACTTTGCAGGATGAAATGTTTCAAAGTATGAGGAAAGAACAAGGCACTTCAATTACCAGTGCCGCTGTTCATTTATTGAGGTACAATGAGTGGATGCTACTTTAGTTTTGTTGCGTTTGATGTTTTCTTTCTCAATGACTGATATGTTATGGTTCTCTTTCCCAATTTGCATTACAGATATACATTTTGGATCCGGGCCAAGAAAATCTGATGGTAAAAAGAACTTACAGCTTCAACTTGATTTACATTTAAAGAAAAGAAAAAAAGAATATGTGTTCATTGTTTTTCATTAATATTGTACCAGATTAGAGAAGATGTCAGGTCCGGTGTTTATATTGAAGAAATCTGGAAACTCGCTATGCAACCAGGTTGCACTCTCTGTCTCTTTCTCTTGCACACACACACACACACTCACATATATCGTGTGTTTGTGTGGGAATAACGTATTTTCCTTCTCTTTGAGACAGCTTTTCTAATTTACGTAGCCACATCAATGTCTATTGTCCTGGCTTTGATTATCTACTGTGAACCTCTCAGCGGTCAAACCAACGTTCTTGTTTATACCGGGATTTGTTCACTGATGGGTTCCCTCATGGTATGTTTTGATTATCCGAGCATCTTGGATTAAGCTTTGAGCTCTGTTTGCCAAATTTTCTGCTTGTATCTGTTAGGCCTATGGATAACACTGATATGTTTTTAACTGCTCAGGTGCTGGACACATTCAACTCAGCAATCGTTTCTCCAATCTACTATGTGATGTTCACAACTCTAGCTATCTTTGCTTGTGTCATCATGTTCAAGGTACATAAACTCTAACAAAGGTTATGTTTGTTTAAAGATGGTCTTAGGAAAAAGAGTTACTATATGAATTTAACTTTTTTTGCAGGACTGGTATGGGCAAAGCGCAAAGCACATACAGCATTGCCTCTGAGATATGTGGATTCATCACTGTGCTCACAGGGACAAGGTAAAACAGATGGCTGCCTACAAATACATATTTGGCGTTTTGGATGTTATATTGCACCCTGAAGCTGCCAAAACGGTTGGTGAAGACGGAGGAGGCTTGGCGATTGAGGTGGCTCAGCTTGAAGTGTTAGAGATCTTCTGAGATTGTTTATAGAGTTTAGACTAGAAACTAAAGTATATTAGAAACTATTAGATATGAAAGAAAAAAAACTTCTTGTAAACTATTATTATTTTTTATTTTTTTATTTATTTTTTAAATTAAAATATAAATTTTTAGAATTTAAAATCAAAAATCTAAAATTCAAAATTGAAACCAAATTATTATAAATAATAACATTAATAACAAAATCGAATTGCTATTGAATATTAAACTATAGCACACAAGAAACGCTATCTTAAAAATACAAACTATAGCATTTACACAAAATGCTATCTAGAGTGACAGACTTTTTATCGCGGACGATGATAGAGCGTTTATCTAAACGCTATCGTATTATAAGATAGCGTTTTTCGGGCGCCATTAATACTCTTTTCTCCTGTAGTGTTGGTGATTATCAGGTACTCCATGAGCCTTGACAAATTCTTCTTTTTTCTTTGTTTTAATCAATTTTTCTTTCTGTAACCTTTAATAGATGTCTTAAGCGGTATTACATTGGTAAGGGGTAAGCTCTCCCACCTTTTGATCTTCCAGGGTCTTAAAAACAATTCTAAGATAAAAGCCACAAGAATGATATTACTTGTAATCGATTCTATTTCATTGGGTTTGCGTTTTTCTGCCTCAAATCACTAGTCAGCATCTGGGTTATTCAGGTCTCTCTTTAGCTCCCATCAATATATTATCAGTCTTGAACAAAGTTTTGTCTCAAATCGTGTTTCTTTTGTAACCTCTGATTTTGGAATAGTTTCCTTATAGTGTGAGCAGCAAATAATATGTATCCGAGGCAGCGGGAAACGAGACGAGCTGGAAGCAGCGACAAGAGTCATGGGGCGAGAGCCACCGTATGAGAGCTCCGTGTAACATTTTGGTTTGCTTGTAATCTTTCACTCACTATGTTCTCCAATAAATGGCTTTTTTAGAGTTATTCACACAGATTAATAAATCAATTAATATTTTTATTTTTTCAAAACAAAACATGTTTTCCCATTATTTCCAAAATAATTCAACCAACACAAAATCAATATGCAGAATTCAAACAGCCAAAAAACAAAAATACAATAATTTTTTGTATTGATTTGTGAGAAAGCTTTTTATTTGTGAACAAATATTTCTCTCTAAAAGGCAGGAGAACAGAGGGAGTATTATATAACAAGAAAAATTGATTCCATTCTTTCTTTGTACTTTAATCTCATTTAAATATGTTTGTTCAAAAGTGTTGAGATTCATACAATTTTCAAAATTATCCATGGATTGTTTAGTCTTTATAAGAATTTCGAAATTATCCATCCACACTATTATTTGGGAGAAATTATCCATCCACACTATTATTTGGGAGAATTGTGAATGTACCCCAATAAAAAGTTCTTCTTGTCCTTTTACTCAATTTCTGATTTTGGTCATTTTTTTGCCAATGTTGCCTTTCAATATAATTAAAAACTTATACTAAACTATTTTACAAGTGAACAAAATTTCTAAAATTCATAAAAATGATCTAAAGACTATTTAAAAAATTTGAACATTTTTAAAATTGTTTTGCATATTCAGAAAATTATTTGAAATTTAGTTCTACAAATCTCTAAAACTCAAAGTAGAATACGTTTTCTACTAGTTACTATGTCGTCTAACGGTTGTAGATCTCGGAATCTACATATAAGTCATACCTCTACCGCATTCAGAATTCGATTTCTACCATATACTATCGGCTCTACCATTTGGTAGAATTTGCTCCCGATATATTCTACAGAATACACTATCTGCGGCTAATTGTAGATTTCAAGTTCTACGAGAAACACTAACATCTATCTTCTGTAGTTTTCGTGTCCTACATATTATAGTTCATTCTACAACCCGTAGAATTAGTGTTGTACTAAAAACCAAGTTATCTACAACCCGTAGTATTTGTGTTTTTACCAGATGTTCTACCAAAATAAGTGTCATCTACCTTTCGTAGAATTCATCTTCTACCAAAATCGAGAAAATATTCCAACTGAATATTTTTCAAATCTTTGTTTCCTTATTTTTCTCTAACTATCCGAAAATAAATCGAGAATTTTTTTTTTAAAAATCAAAAATGTTTTAATTTTAAATAAAACATTATCCACTCAAATTGAAGGTCAAAAATGGAAAAATTGCAAAAAAAAAAAAGTGTAATGGGCAAAGGCCAAATGTGAAAGAGTAATTGGACAAGAGAACCTTTTTTTTGAAGTATTTTGGCAATTTTCTCCTATTATTTACTCCCTCTGTTTCATTTTATAAGGGATTTTAGAGTTTTTTTTGTTTCAATATATAAGAGTTTTTAGAGTTTCTATGCAAAACTAAATGTGTTTTTGTTACTTTTGATTATTTATATTTTGCAGATTATGTTTTTATTGGTTGAAATGTTTTGGAATTGATGATAAAATATATTTTATTTCAAAAAATATAAAAAATAAATGTCTTCTTAATTTGTGTGCAAAAAGCTTAAACTCCTATATTATGAAACAAATGGAGTATTAGAATATCTTTGTGGGTATTAAACAATTTTATAAATTGGATTAGTGTGTGTTGTTTGTTTCGGTTTTAGGCAAAAAAAGGCAAGGTCACGAATTAGGACTGAAATTGAGTATTACCCGCATGACCTGCCTCGTTTACGGAGTAATTTTTAATAAATGTATTCTTTTAATTCAATTTAATAAATATGAATAATTGACATCTAGCAGTGTTATTAAAATTCTGAAAAAGTAATAACAAATTGTGTATTTATGTTTTATAATATTAATTTCATTATTTTTATTTAAGTTATTATTTGTTTGTTAAAACTATTTAAAATAATATGTGGGTATTTTAAATAATATGTGGTTTCCGCGAAATCAAACGGATAAATAAGTGCAAATCGATTATTTTTTTCTCCAAAAATTGTGGGGAGAGATAAATTAACATTCATGTAGTATATTATAGTAAAAGTTTACCTCAAATTACGAGGTTGAGTAAACTATAGAAATCAAACTAATAGAATTTACTAAATAATATAACAATAGAGTTTATTTTAAACTTGAAATAATTATATATATGACAATAAAAAATAAAAATAAAAGTAAAAATAATATCGTGGACAATTTGAGAAATTAGGTTTATATTAGGTTTTCGGGTAATCAAAAGCTCTCGGATAATAAAAGCTTAGATTTATATTGTATGTATCATACAAAACTAACGTATAGAGGTTAATCAAAAAATATAAAATTGGTGTAAATTATTTTCAAAATAAAATACAAAACTAGAAATACAAAAAAAAATATATATATATATATATATATATATATATAATAATAAGCATTTTATGGGTCTAAATGGTAACCGCTGAATGTTGCTGAATGCAGAATCTGGCTGAATAAAATGAAAATTTATTGAGAAATTTGGCTGATTAGTTAGTAATGTGAATGGTAACAGCTGAATGTTGCTGAATGCGGAATAAATAACTAACAAATTATATGTGTAACAGAATAGTATAATATTTACCTATCTAAATTAATAAAATAAATAAAAATACATAGTTTGAAAATATCTAAAAATATTGAAATCAAAAAGAATTTAAGAATTTTGATTTCAATAATTTTTAAATATGAAAAATTCAATATTAAAATATACATTTAACAAATATAATAGTTTTGATATTAGTATTTTACTAACGATACTTTTTGTATTTGATAGTTAATTATTTCTCCTATATTGTTTGCATAAAACATAATTCGTTTTTTGGACAATTTTTTAATTAATGAGAAAAAATAATTTAGCAACTTTTGTATTTTCTGCTAATTCAGCAATTTTTTAATTATTGAGAAACACCAGTTAAAACCTAACAAATTATTTGTGTATCAGAATAATAAAATATTTAAGTGAATGATAAAAAAATATTTACCCTGTTGAAATGATCAAATAAATAAAACATATACCTGTAAAATAACTAAATAGTAGCTACATATAATATATTATTTAAAATATATTATTAAAAATCAAAATTTATATTAAAAATATATATTTACAAGATATAATATTTTAATATTACAAATTCATTAAAATAAATGATCTCATGCAATAAAAAAAAGGTAAATGTTTAATGTATTTTTTTTTTTGTGGGATTTACAATTATTCAATTAAAAAAATGGGCTATATTTGTCACATTCTACAAAGCTTCCATGAGTTATTATTCTAATTCTGCTGCATTCCTCAATCTCTAATTCTGCTGCATTCCTTAGATTTAATTGGTGTCATAAGTGAAAAATTCAGCTACATTCCTCTCAATTCCTCAATTCAGCTAACACCAGTTAGGCTCTATGTCTTCCAATTTTTTATGTCCATAAAGGAGAATGTATTGAAAGTGACATAGCGATTTAAGGTCATTTGTATTAAAATGACAAATTCAATGTTATTCAAACTTGATTTCTAAAAACCTTTTTAAAATTCAGTGTTATTGAACTTATGATTTTAAAATCCACTGTTATTAACAATATTTTTAAAAGTGGATTTTAAAAGAAAGATTTGATTTTAGAGTGATTTGAGGAGATTTCTTTGTTAAAAATAAAAGACTTCAAATCACATGGTATTAGGTGGAATTTTAGAATACGTATATATCTAAACTGATACAGTCGTGGCTTGTTACTCAAGGAACAATTCAACCAAACTAATAAATAGAGATTGACATTTGTTCGAGTCAACACATTATCACGTGCAATTGAATATCATCGACATCAGCACGTATAAATTCGTGACAATTTGAGAAAATATAATCACTAAACAAACACCACCAATTCAATCCATCATTTGAAATATTTGTTTTGTTACTTTTATTTTATCTTTCTGTGCCTATAGGTATACCACCATAAACATGGGGGATTTCGAGACTTAAGTGAACACGATTTAAACAAATACTTTTTACCATTTCAAACTTCTAGCTCAGACATTGTCGCACTTTTTGGTTTATACTTATATGTATAGAAGGACTAGTTCAACACCTAAAATCATCTATAAATTGAGCTTTTATCTTTTGAGTTTCTTACCTCTCCATTAAAAACATATTCAAGAAACAAACTCCTCCTTTCATTGAAAAAACTGCTTAAGTTAATATACGACCATGAAGAATCTCTCATTTCTTGCAGTCCTATCTCTCTTGGCTTTGACACTTCCGTTGGCCATTGCTTCTGATCCAAGCCCCCTTCAAGACTTCTGCGTCGGCGTCAACACCCCGGCAAATGGTGGTATGTACATGACTTCCTAATTGGTATATTCATCTTTTTTATTGATTTCTCGATTCTAATTATAATATTTCATCATTTGGTTATTATGTTCATCAGTGTTTGTGAATGGAAAGTTCTGCAAAGACCCAAAACTTGCGACCGCAGATGACTTCTTTTTCACAGGGCTTCAAAATGCTAGACCCGTAGCTAATGCTGTTGGATCGAATGTGACAGCCGTTAATGTAAACAACCTTCCGGGGCTAAACACCCTCGGAATCTCCCTTGTCCGTATAGACTATGGAGTCAACGGGCAAAACCCTCCTCACACGCACCCACGAGCTACCGAGATCTTGTATGTCGGACATGGAACTCTTTTGGTTGGGTTTGTCACATCGAACGGTGATGGAAATCGTCTCTTCACCAAAACCCTCAAGGAGGGTGATGTATTTGTGTTTCCAGAGGGACTTATCCATTTCCAAGCAAACATTGGTAGATTTCCCGCCGTTGCATTCGCTGCTCTAAGCAGCCAAAACCCAGGTGTTGTCACTATTGCTAACACCGTGTTTGGGGCTAACCCAGCAATAGATCCCAATGTTCTTGCAAGGGCGTTTCAGCTGGATCCTAAGGTGGTGTTGGATCTACAAAACAAGTTTAAAAAGTAAAAAAAATATATTGTGCTTTGAATTTATTTTACCCCGTGTGAACGAGGATCTTGTATTAACTGCTCATTGTCGCATGACATGATGTTTGTTGTTTGCTTTTTTTTTACCTTGATCAAATCTTTAATGTACCAATGTATTTTTCTTCTAATGAAATGAATCAATGTTTCGAACGTCAATTTATTTTGGTATTATTTATAAAATGATTTAACAATGTTGATAGTGTTTTAATACTGAAACCCGCGCAATGCGTGGGTATTATTAACCTTAGTTATATATATAACACACATTTATGATCATCTTATGCTTTCAATTAATTATGACCTTTTTGGGAACTGTCCTAAGAGAACCTTATTGACAACCGACTCAAAATTCACAACCGACGAACCACATGGATGCTCCGTCGCTTTCTCCGCCAAGCGCCGCCACTCCTCCGCCTTCTCTCTCATTTTCCTACCTTTCTCTCCGTCCATCAGCTCTCTGACCACCGCCTCAACCTCCTCCCTCTTCACATCTCCGCCAATCTCCATCCCCACATCCCACTCATCGCAACAGAATTTACAATTCGTTTGTTGTTCTGCAAAGAACGGCCAACACACCATCGGAACTCCACCGGAGAGGCTCTCCAAAGTCGAATTCCATCCACAGTGCGTTAAGAACCCTCCGACCGCCGGATGAGAAAGAACTTTCTCCTGAGGACACCAGCTAGACAACATCCTTCGGCCGGCGGTCTCCGTCAGAAACTCCGGCGGAATCACCGCCTCCTCTCCAGCTACTAAATCCGGCCGAATCACCCATAAAAACTCTTTTCTTGTTGCTGCCAAACCCCAAGCGAACTCCACGAGCTGCTTCACACTCATAACCGTTATGCTCCCAAAGTTAACATAAACGACGCTGTTTCCAGACTTGGTATCGAGCCAATCCAAACACTCTGTCTCCTCTCTCCACAGGTTTGATCCCAGCCTTCCAGTTTCACTACTTTCTTTAATCTCCCGGTTTACTAAGAGATGAAGCGGTCCAATTGAATAAACCGGTGGCAAAATTGATTGCATGGACCGGATGACGTCATGGTCGAGGTCATCGAATGTGTTGAGAATGATAGCAGAGGCGCGTTTGGATCGACCGGTCTCGTGGACAAGGTAGTTGAGCATTATGTCGTTATGATTAGTGGTACGGACAAAGGTAGGGATGTCCTTTAGTTTTAGATTCTTCATCGACGGTATCCAATCAATAACTGTGTCCAAGTGTTCTTTCGTCAAGCAGCTCTCATCTGCAACATCCATCACACTTTATTTAGTTATTGATTTGATCTCTCATTATATATTGATGAAATCATTGCAAGCAACTTTCGTCAAGAAAGTGATGTTGCAGTTGGCCTAATTGCATCCAGCTTAATGGGTTTTTTCTATTCACGTACGTGTTTCTCTTTATACTTCCATCAATTATTACTTTATTTTTTTTACTTGAAACAAATTTGTTTGTTTGTTATCTTGGTTTGCATATCATTCTCTCTTTTTTTTTTTGCAGTACTTTTTACCAAACTCTTTATCCTAATTGCATCCAGCTTAATGGGTTTCTTCTATTCATGTACGTGTTTTTTTTTTTTTTTTTATAACTCATGATAAATTATAAGCCTATGAATGGATCCAGACTAATTCCTCAGGGAGGTGCAGCCCACGGATAGACCATCTCTCCGAATATTCAAATAAGACAAAAGCAAAAAGCTCATATCTATATGGCCAAATAAAATAAAACTAGTAATTTCATGCTTAAGGGAAAATGGGAAATCGATCTCTGGCCTACACCAATATGGCAACTATTCACGTACGTGTTTCTCTTTATACTTCCATCAATTATTATTTTATTTTTTTTACTTGAAACAAATTTGTTTGTTTGTTATCTTGTTTTGCATATCATTCTCTCTTTTTTTTTTGCAGTACTTTTTTATCAAACTTCCATTTTTATGCACCTAACCTTTTAAAGATCATCATCGTATTTCACTTTCTGGAATACACAAAAACAAAGAGTTACACTGGTAATAATTTACTTTATAATAAAATATTAATTAATTACTAGCTCCATCTCTTTAAATTATATGGATTCAGTTTTCACATTTAAGAAAATTTTAATTCTATTAACTGGGTATAATAATTTAATTACAATATAAATTATATATATCGAACATAAAAATGAAACATCAATCTTGTAACATTTATACAAAAATAATTTATGAAACAAAAAATCCTAAAACATCTAAATTAAGAAACGGAGCGAGTGTTTAATTTCATGGTTTTCCTTTAGCCACATCAAGAATTCGCGACTATTTAATAGAGTAATAGCACTCCATACCAACAGATAGTTGGAAAATTAGGTGAGTATAAAATTAACTATTTACATAGTATCTTGACAAAGGTAATGACTATTTACCCCTCAAACGAAAAGTCATCACATTATTCTCTTCTTCCTTCATCGACGAAAATCTCTCTCTCTCTCCTCTCTTTGATTACATCGATTCGATTGCTACTACTCCAAAAAGGAAAAGATTGTGTATTTTTTTTGGGCTTCGCATGGTGGAGATGACGATCTTACGCCGGTAATGATGGTAGAAGGTAGTGATTGTGGTGGTTAGAGTGACGACGCCGACAATGGTGGTAGTGATAGCGGCGAGGATGGTGATAGTGATGTGGATGTCCACGACGGTGGTGGGAGGTTATAGATGGTTCTGATGATGATGATGAGGAGATTGATTTGAAGTCGATTGAGTTGAATATGGAGAGTGGAAGTAACATGAAGGAGGAGAAAGAGGAAGAAGAAGCTGGTGGTGACAGCTGCAAAGGCGGCGATAATCGATAGACGGTGATAATAATAATAGTGGCTTTGGTAACGTTGTTAACGGTGAGTAATGCAACTGAGTTAACATGATAATTTTATATTTTTATGATATGATATTAGTTTTAAACGGTAATTTCATAAATTGTTAATCGAGTTAACAAGTTAATTCTCCTATTTTATATTTTTGTATTTTCTAAAATATGATAACTTGATTAGCTAGATAATTTTTTGATATGATAATTATGTTATCATGTCAATTAGGGCATAAGTTAACATGTTTATATTTTTTTTAGTTCGATAATTTGATTAACACAGCAATATATTGATATGCTAATCATGTAAACATAAAAATTTGATAATTTATATTACGCTAACTAATTTAACATGATAACATTTTCATACAATGTTAATCGAGTTAACAAATTAACTTGATTAGCTTGATAATTTGTTATATGATAATTATGTTAATTTTAGCATCAAATGAATAGTATTTATAAACAGAATATGAATAACTGAACAGTGTTTCCGATTTGATATATCAGAAAATAAATCTTTTATGGTAATGGCATTCTGTGTAATTATTGAAAATAAAAAGAATATTTTTGGTTTAATTTGTTTTTTCTCTCTCACAAAAACTAATTTAGAAACATGGATTGGTATTTACCTAATTTTCAAAGTATCCATTGCTATTCACCTCATCAACCCTATTTAATACTCACTTTCTAAGAAAGTGATGTATACCAGGCTTTTTTCCCTTTTTTTTTTTTTTTTGTTAAAGAATCAGGCTTTATTCACACGTAGACAGATAATCAATTATTTATTTTTGTTTTCATAAGCAAATTTCCATTTTGCAGCTACCTTCTAAAAAAAACTTTCACAAATTGTCTATTTCTAACTCACACGAACGAAAGTGTTATACAGAAAAAACTAATCATGTATATTATATAAACGTGGTAATTAGGTCAACAGTTTAGAGGAATATTAGTTCTAAGAATCTAATCTTACAACATCTCTCCACCTACGAGCTCGTGGTGTTTTTGAAGGGGTTTTTACATTAAAATTAACATTTGACCGATCAATTAAATAATTGATTAATACTGTATATATATAACACATACCATTAAAAGGAGATAAACCCTTCTCGATGAAGAGATAAAAGTGTAGATAAGCCATGAAGCCACAAGCACTGGGAGTCCAAAGAAGAACCTCCGGGACACCAAGTTCCTCTGCAGCGTCAAGTGTAAAGCTCATGACACCGTCTGATACAATACCACTCACCGGAGGAACATCATCATCTCCGGCGTTGATCCGGTGGAGAAGCTCCTTAAAAGGAGCTAGACAGTTCTTCATAGTGGACTCGCTAAGGGCAGGGATGTCCTGTGTGGCGTCCAGGTCGGTCTCAGGTAGACCGTCAGGGATGGCCTCGAACCGGAAGGAAGGAATTCCATCGAGTGCGTTGGGCCCACGCGACCGGAGTAGACGGTTGTGGTTGTAAACGGTGTTGACGAAGGTGACGTCGAAGCCTTTGGCGTGGAGGAGTTTAGCCACCTTTAGCATCGGGTTGATGTGTCCCTGAGCCGGGTAAGGCACGCAAACTATGTGTGGTTTTTGTGCCTTACAAACGAGATGAGATCCCATTCTCTTTCTCCCTCGCTTGTGATAAGACAAATGTGATTAAACTTTTTGTAGGTTTTTCTGTAAGCTAAAGCTTTGAATCACTCAATTTTATAGGAAAACCGAGAGACTTTGTAGGACACCTGGGCTATTATCGTAAATGTAATGAGACTGCCTAAAACATGTTCTCTCAGCTGATATGTGGTAAACGGATAGACCGAATTTCTATTTTTTTTTTTGCAGAAGACTTTATCTTTTAGGGATTAGTGCAGAAAGATACCAAAATTTCTTTGTAACCGTTTGGGCTTTTCAATTATGGTTTATAACACATGCGACAAGCCATGTGCCAAGGCAAGGCAGCAGGGCCGGCTCTGAAATTTAGTGGGTCAGAAACAATTTAACAAGGTTTTAATAAATCTTGGGACCAATTTTTTTTTATTATTATTATTTAAGGACCAAAATTAATATATAAAAACTCTATAAAAAATGGGGCTATAAACAAATGTTTCACCAGGTTTCCCTCAGGGCCGGCCGACAGGTACATTACTACAACTGTATCTTTTTTTTGCTTAATTATAATAAAATTTAGGATTTCTTATGTAAATTTAAGAGTTAGTGCAAAAAAAATCCTAAACTATATTATTTTTGCAAGAAAAATCCTCACCTAAAAAAAATGCAAATCAAACCATCCACTTTTAAAGTTACACGCAAAATAAACCCCCAAGTTATATCGATGACATCATCAAAAAAACAGCGTTTTAAATAGGCCTGAGACTTCGAATTTCGGTTCTGATTCGGGTCGAGTTTTTCAGGTTTCAGGTTTTCAGATTTAAAGATATATAAACCGTTCGATTTTTTTAAGTTTCGGTTAGGTTCAGAGGGTTTGGTTCGGATTTTTTGGGGTTTTTCAAAGTTTTTTTTCCGAGTTTTTCGGGTTTCGGGTTTTTAGGATTTGAGATATAAAAATCGTTTGAATTTTTTAAAATTTCGGTTTGGATTCGGTTCAGGTTTACATTTAGTTTCCTTACATTTAAAACTAGGCCTCCGACTTTTATCTGAACCCAAACCCGCCCGAAAATAGCCGAATCGAACCCAAATTGAAATTTTAAAAATCCAAACGGTTTTCATGTCTCAAACCCAAAAATTTTAAAAAAAAAATTTAAAATCCCGAAAAAACCCAAACTTAACCCAAAAAATTCCAAATCCGAACCGAAACTTTAAAAAACCCGAACGGTTTCTATATCCTTAAATCTGAAAAAATGAAACCGGCCCAAAAAACTTGACCCGAACCCGAACCGAAACCTGAAGTTTCAGGCCTATTGAAAACACTGTTTTTTTGGATGATGTCATCGATATAAATTGGGGGCTTATTTTGCGTGTGACTTTAAAGATGGATGGTTTGACTTACATTTTTTTGAGGTGATAGTTTTTCTTGCAAAAATAATACTATAGTTTAGAGTTTTTTATTTTCACAAAACCCTAAATTTAAGGGTCTTGTCTGGATCTATCTTGTTCCTTTTTTCTTTATACACCGCGTGAGGTTATTAGTTATGACCTTATAAAGGACTATAGTATATTTCAACAAAGTGGTTTTGTTTCCATTTTCTTATACATATCAGCAAAAATCTAATATTTTCTCCTTATTTTCAGTCCAATAAGATAGAAATAAGATAAACACTTACTTGATAATATCATTACGTAAATAACACAAAAGTAATCTTATTTGAACAGTAACCAGATTTTCTGCTTCCCACTGTTTCCAGGCTAGTAGACGTTTTAGGGGTTTGTTAAAGACATCATCCAAGTTCTGAGCAGTTTTCGTCAAGATGTTTTCATTCCAAAAATCTCAAAAATGATAGAAAAGTTTAAGACTGACTTTCTAGAGAGCAGNGGAGAAGAAAAAAAAAAACTTTTAAAATTAAAAAAAAAAAAAAAAAAAAAAAAACTAAATTTCTTTTCTGAATGAACTAAATTATAGTCTGTATTTCTCATGTGTATAGGGAAGCTAATCGCCTCGCTGACGGGTTAGCGAACTATGTGTTTTCTTTATCATTAGGTTTCCATTTGTTTGATGTTGCTCCAGATTTGGTTGTTTCTTTGTTAAACGAGGACACTGCTGGGACTTCGATCTTACGCCGAGTCCGATTGTAATTTTCTTCTTTATAATAAAATGAGGTTTATCCCCCTCCTTTGACCAAAAAAAAAAATCAACGCATTTTTGTCAATTTCTGTTACTGTAGATATTCTTTTTTTTTTTTTTTTGCGTAAAAACTGATTTCATTAATTAAAAGACCATCTTACACCACATAGAGGGAATTAAACATCCTCTAAAGTAAATACAACAATGCATAAAAGCAAATAACATTAAAGCATAAAGGTATTCAAGATAGCATGACAACAAAATGGAGACGAAGCTCGCTTGCGTCAAGGGAACCATCACGGCAACGCCGAAAGGTCGAGAAATAGTCACTTGACCACGTGACTTTGATAGACACTTACCATCTTCAAAATCCGTCGAAACGAAATTAGTTACTTCTTCTGACCTTGAAAAGACCGCTCCACAACAAAGCAACACGATGAAGAAGATGATAACAATCCCCGGCATCGAATCCGGGAAACAGTAGAAGGCTGATAGAAATCCTTCCCCGTGGAGGGAGTAAAGTGATAAATATCTCTCCCATTTAAGAGAGGAAAATGATAACAAACTCTCTTCATCAAAATCAGCATGAAGCTCAATACCAAGAACGAGATCAGCATCGGTTGAGGAACATGAGAGATTACAAGGGCTCAGCCCAGGAATAATACAAGGGCCCAGCCCAGGAATAATACAAGGACCCAGCCCAGGAATAATACAAGGGTCCAGCCCAGGAATAATACAAGGGCCCAGCCCAGGAATATAAGAGCCCAGCCCAGGAAAGATGAAGAAACAATTAGCCCTAATTGGCAAGATGGGCTTTGCAGCCCAAAACCCTTTTTTTCCCACGGTGGCAGATCTCAGCGAGAAAACACCGGAAAAGTGAAACATCAATTCGGCGTCGGCCATCACGCCGTAGGAGAAGAGATCGACGAACATAATCATAGATCTGACAAGCTCCAGTGGATCTGTATAATGGTTAAGTGACAAAGAGTCAAGTAGAGATTGAAAACGGTACCGGAAATCTGGAGGGTCCGGAGGCTCTGGAGGAAGGTCCGGCAGAGCCACCAAGAGGCTCACTCGGAGGTGAGAAGATTCCGGCTCACGACATGCCGCCTGCAGTGGTGTGTGAGAGAGAAAAGAGAGCTCCGACCTCAAGAGTTCTGGATATCTCGTCAATCTAGCCATCGGAAGGGAAGCTCGGCCGAGAGAGAAGAAGGTATGAGAAAGGCTCACCGGCGCCATGGTCACCGGCGGAAAGAAGAACAAGTTCATCGGAAGGCAAAGTGGTTCCGGGAAAGAGAGGGGGCTCCGAATTCAGGAGGAGAATCTCCTGTGGAGGAGATTCATCCCGAAAACGGAGCTAAACGTCGGCGGCTGCGATGTCTCGGGAAGTGGGCTTGAGAGGATAACTAGGGCGAACTGGACGGTGTTAATGTAGATATTCTTAAAATAAAATAAAAATAACTTTCTACCGTTTTTCAGGACTATCTGAATTTTTGTTTAGAAATTCTGTTCATAAATCCGATATTCTGTTGCTCTATAGTCCCTAAAATAAATGATTTGTCCAAATAAGATCAGCTTGTAGATAACCGTTATCATTTTTCACTTTTTGGATTATAAACTTTACACGACAAATTTTGGGATCGCAGTGTCTCATTGCCTGGTATGGACAATTTTCGCATGTGGCGTAGAATTGTCATTGCCGGTATGGACAATTTTCGCATGTGGCGTAGATCAAATTTACAATTCGTTTGTTGCTCCGGAAAAAACGGCCAGCATATAATTCGTTTGTTGCTCCACAAAAACTTCTTCCCACTTCCCGCCAAACCCCATGCAAACTCTACAAGCTGCTTTGCACTCATAACCGTTATGCTCCCAAAGTTAACATAAACGACGCTGTTTCGAGTCTGAGTATCGAGCCAATCTAAACATTCCACGTCCTCTTTCCATAAATTTGATCCCATCCTTCCAATCTCACTACCTGCTTCAATCTCCTGGTTCGCTAAGAGGTGAACTGGTCCAATTGAATAAACCGGAGGTAAAATGGATTGCATAGACCGGATGATGTCATGCTCGAGGTCATCAAACGTGTTGAGAATGATGGCAGCAGAAGCGCGTTTGGCTCGTTCGGTCTCGTGGAGGACGAAGTTGAACATAGTGTCATCAGGATTAGTGGTACGGATGAAGCTAGGAATGTCCTTCCATTTTAGATTCTTCATCGACGGTATAAATTTTATAGCCGTGTCTAAGTACTCTTTCGTCAAGAAACTCTCATCTTCCAAATTCATTACCATTTATTAGTTTAGTGTCTCGATATGTGATAATAATATATAATAAAGTAGAGCACCGCAATGCACAAAATTTGAAGCATTTACATTGGCGTGCATATGACTCAATCGTTGATAGTCTTAAATCAGAGCCAGAAGAGGTTATGAATATGACCAAAAGACAGTGAAATGAACGCCAACTATGATTAAAGAACGCCTATTCACGGGAAAAAAACCGACAATTATGATTAATCAATGTAAGAACAGATACCTTTTAGTGGAGATAAGCCATGAAGCCACAAGCACTGGGAGTCCAAAAAAGAACCTCCGGGACACCAAGTTCCTCTGCAGCGTCAAGTGTAAAGCTCATGACACCGTCTGATACAATACCACTCACCGGAGGAACATCATCTCAGGCGTTGATTCGCTGGAGAAGCTCCTTGAACGGAGCTATACAGTTCTTCATAGTGGACTCGCAAAGGGTAGGGATGTCCTGTGTCTGTGTGGCATCCAGGTCGGTCTCAGGTAGACCGTCAGGGATGGCCTCGAACCGGAAGGAAGGAAGCCCGTCGATTGCGTTGGGCCCTCGGGACCGGAGGAGACGGTTATGGTTGTAGACGGTGTTGACAAAGGTGACGTGAAAGCCTCTAGTGTGGAGGAGTTTAGCCACTTTCAGCATCGGGTTGATGTGCCCTTGAGCTGGATAGGGTACGCAAACTACGTGTGATTTTTGTCCGGCTTGAGATCCCATTTTCTTTCTCTCTTCGGCCAAGGCCCAAGACTAATGTGAGTGATTTTTTTTTTTTTTTGTAGTGGAAAAAAATGATTTTCCCTCCGTTCGTTGGCTACGTTTTATAGGGTGAAAAAAAAAAACAAAAAACCGGATACTGTGTGTTTCTTGCACGTGCCGGTGTTGTCCAAATATTATCCATTTTGGCCATGAGCCACACACACCTCGAGGTTGAAATTTGTCGATTTATTTGTGTAACATTTATAGTCCAAGAAAAGATAATGCTCATCGATCTACAAGCTGGACGTATATTGCAGAAAAAAATATAAGTCAGAGCATGTTCAAATGTTCAATGGGAAGATGCTTACAGAGGTGCTTAAAAACTTTTTAAATATTAAAAGTGTATTAGCATCTTTATAAAAACTTCTCTTTTTTTGTTTACTCCAATGGTACTATCTTATTTTGGGATGTTTAAAAAAAAATTTAAGAAATTTTTTTGTACTAATTTTGGTTTTATTTGCATCAAATTTTACAATTTATGTTTTGCAGCTGAAATATGAAGCACCAGGAGCAACTGACTTGGCAAAGAAAGTTAAAGAATTGCTAATGGAGGAGGAGAAATGAAACGTGTTGATGAAGATACAAGGACAGGACTTGATCATGGAGCTTGGGTTCCTTTAATGTTGATGTATCCAGAAGCAGACATACCGGTTTGATATTTGGTTTGGAGTTTGATGTTTGACTTTGTCAATGCATCTTCTTCTTCTCTTCTCATTCCTTGGCAAAATGGAATATCTTGTTTTTGATTCTCTATTCCAACTAAAACTTGTAACCTGACCTTTTTTTTTTTGTTTATCCGTAAGTCGTTGACTAAACACAACTAAGGCTTAATTGTAGCAAGCAAGACCAATTTATCAATAAACCAATAATCATAATCAGCATATAGCAAACAAGTTCAGGGCACATTGATCATTTATCAAACAAAGATGCTGTGAAACTTTCTTCTCGTGACAAATCCAAAAGAAAAGAAATACAAGTTAAATTGTCATATAAGAAATAAAAGAAATCAGCAGCCAAGTTAAAGACGTGATCAACTCCATCCGTGACCTTAGCAATTCTACATAACCCTGAGATCAACAATGTGGAATTCATCGCAGAACATGTCTTTAGTCATGTGCTCATTTGTCTTCCAGTCAGAAGCAATCACGTAATGCCCCTCGTGTCTGACAGAAGTTTATACTCTTCAGCTACGTCCACTAACCAATCAACTAAAACTCCTCTCATATTAGGTGTAACATCTTTCTGAATCTTTTCAAAATAATCAATCAATGGCCTTGGTTTTGCCTTCCCCTGAAAAACATTTCACCAAAACCCAATTTTTCAGAAACTTTCTCTATGGTATGTCTAAATAACATGAGACCCAAATCGAATTGCCTCAGGAATCGGCACAACACAGGAGACCCAGATCAAATTTTGAATCGACAAATACTAGAAGATGGTTCTTGTTTTAATTTTACCTCCATTTGATGGAGATACTCGAAGATTCCGGTGACATAAGGAGCACACATCTGGGGATCATCAGATCATTTTGAACGCCATGGGAGAGGAGAGGATTCGCAAAGAGAGAGAAGAGAGAGAAGGGGAAAATTGAAAAGAAAAACTACTCTGCTACGTGTCCTCAAGCGGCGGTGCTTAAAGAGTTTATTTAGGCGTCGCTGCTTGGTTTTAATTGCATTTTTCATTTAAATTAATTGCATTTTCAGCTATAAGCGCCTAGCGTTGATCATATCTTGTTGCACGCATCCCCAAATTAAAAATTAATTACAGATCACTAGTGCAGCCAAAATATATAGGCTTCTGCCATCCTGTGGCGCCCACCAGATTTATAAATTGTTGTTTGCAAAAGAATTTCTATCCACGGAAAGATAACGTAGAAATGATCACATTGAACGTTTTCCGAAATCCTGACTGAACTTTAATTTAATTTAATATACCAATTTTTATCCACACTGTTAGCAAAGTTCTTTTGGCACACAGAAGAATGTTTATCAAATATCAATGTTCGTTATTTATCAATCCAATATACTTCTAGCATTGGATATTCATATATTATATATACACGATAGAAAAAAAAAAAAAAAAAAAAACTTATACATATGTAATAATCATTATATATGAATAAAACAGAGAAATATTTTTATATGATCTTTGGGCAATCGTCTGATCTCTTTTCCAAAAGAACTTTGCTAACAACCTCCTCGAAATTCACAACCGAAGAACCACGCTCATGCCCCGTCGCTTCCTCCGCCAAACGCCCCCACTCCTCCGCCTTGGCTCTCATTTTCTTTCCCTTCTCTCCATCCATCAGCTCTCTAATCACCGTCTCAATCTCCTCCCTCCTCACGTCTCCACCAATCTCCATCCCCACCTCCCACTCGTCGCAGCAGAATTTACAATTTGTCTGCTGGTCTGCAAAGAACGGCCAACACACCATCGGAACTCCACCTGAGAGGCTCTCCAACATTGAGTTCCATCCACAGTGCGTTAGAAACCCTCCGATCGCCGGATGAGAAAGAACTTTCTCCTGAGGACACCAACTCGCCAACATTCTCCGGTCTTCCGTCTCTTTCAAGAACTCCGGCGACACCACGGCCTCCTCTCCGACTACTAAATCAGGTCGGATCACCCATAAGAAATCTTTCCCACATCCCGCCAAACCCCAAGCAAACTCTACAAGCTGCTTCGCGCTCATAACCGTTATGCTCCCAAAGTTAACGTAAACGACGCTGTGTCGAGTCTTGGTATCAAGCCAATCCAAACACCCTGACTCCTCTTTCCATAAATTCGATCCCAACCGTCCAATCTCACTACTTTCTTGAGTCTCCCGGTTCGCTAAGAGATGAAGCGGTCCAATTGAATAAACCGGAGGTAAAATGGAATGCATAGACCAGATGACGTCATGGTCGAGGTCATCGAATGTGTTGAGAATGATAGCAGAGGCACGTTTGGCTCGGTCGGTCTCGCGGAGTGCGAAATTAAGCATAATGTCATCAGGATTAGTGGTTCGGATGAAAGTAGGAATGTCCTTTAGTTTTAGATTCTTCATTGACGGTATCCAATCAATAGCTGTGTTTAAGTGCTCGTTCGTCAAGTAACTCTCATCTGCCAAATTCATCACCATTGATTAATTAGATTAGTCTTACAAAAGAAAATAAAACACTGCATTACATAAAATTGATGCATAATCGTGCACGTCTATATAACTCAATGTAGGACACGGTATTGATCATAGCATTGAGTTATGACTTATGAATATGATCGAAGGACAGATTGGCCTAACTTCATTAGTTTTTAACGGTGTGTTTCTTTTATTTTGGAAGTTGCTTAATTATGTTTAAAACTATTGCTTATCTACGTTAAAAAAAAAAAAAACTATTGCTTATCTTTTGTTTTCGTGGCCAAATTTCCATATTTATGCACCTGTGTTTTTAAAAATCATCAACAAAATAAATAAAAAATGATGGAGAACACACAAAAGAAAAATTTGTTACACAAGTAACCTATATGGCTAATGAATACGGAATCGAATACACTGAATTAAAAATACATGTTTGTTTTCATTCCAATATATTCCCTTAAAATGGTACAGTATGAATCAAAAATAAAATTTATCTGCGGTTATTCATCCAATAAAAATGGTGGTATGAATGAAAAATAAAATTTGTAGTTCTTTTTTATATAATGCTCAAAAAAATAAATGTTATTAACTTTAAAATATAAAATATATGTAAAATTGTATTAAAACGTTTTTTGAATAATACTAATTCTTTAGTAAAATGAAAATCGGTATCTCTAAAATATAAATATATTATCATGAAACAAAACTTCTTTAAAAACTCATTAAAATGTTGATGGTCCTAGACGGCGTAACTCGCCTGTCTTCGAGACCGGGTATGTGTACACTTAAAACCATTTACACTGAAAATTAACTAGCGAATTATTGGCCTAAGATGATTGGAGGGGGGCAGCGGAAGATTAGAAGGATATGAATGCTTTAAAACAAATCTATACGGATTGAATACTTTAAAACAAATCTATATGGGTATCTTCTTATTAATTCGCATGGAAACAAATTGCAAGAAAAACTGTAAACTCATGAAAAATTTGAATATAATTTCCAAACATTTATTACGTTATCTATACTAAAGTCTAAAGCATATGGATGACATCTCTCTGTGGACCTCATATACAAAATACAACTTACAACATGACCACCATGACCAGTCTCGTTTGGAACATAATATTACGTTAAATATTATAACACATCAACAGAAATCATTAGTCATTGTAAGAACACGTACCTTTAAAAGGAGCTATACCCTTCTCGACGAAGAGATAAAAGTGCATATAAGCCACGAAGGCACAAGCACTTGTGGTCCAAAAAAGAACCTCCGGAACACCGAGCTCCTCTGCAGCATCAAGAGTAAAGCTCATACATCCGTCGGATACAATACAACTCACCGGAGGGACATCATCTCCGGCGTTGATCCTCTGGAGAAGCTCCTTAAACGGAGTGAGACAGTGCTTCATGGTGGAATCGCAAAGGGCAATGATGTCCTGCGTAGCGTCCACGTCAGTTTCTGGTAGACCGTCAGGGATGGACTCGAACCGGAACGAAGGAAGTCCGTCAAGGGCGTTGGGCCCACGGGATCGTCGGAGACGGTTGTTGTTGTAGACAGTGTTGACGAAGGTGACGTGGAAGCCTCTAGCATGGAGAAGTTTAGCCACTTTAAGCATCGGAGTGATGTGGCCTTGAGCCGGATAAGGCACGCAAACTACGTGTGGTTTTTGTCCTGCTTGAGATCCCATTTTCAATTTCTCTCTTCTGCCAAGACAGTGTGTGTGTGTGCGCGTATATTGTAATGGTGTTATGGACAACTCTGATTTTTCTTTGGCTTAAACTTTGGCATGCGCCCATTTTATAAAGGAGAAAAAAAAGGAGAAACTTTGGTTGTGTTTCTTGCACGTGGTGGTTGTCGACGAACCTTTCTCACGTGCGAAGTTGGACCATACCGGCCATGAGCCAACTCGAGGCCGGGATTTGTCAATTTATAATCCTACAAAAGATAATGTTTATCTACAAGTTGAGTGTATTGCAGAAATATCAGAGTCAAGAAGACTTATTTTTCGTTTTTTTTTCTTTCACTTTGCTATTATATTTAGATATTGCCAAAAGGAGATCACAAGTTGTAAAACCCAAAAAGCATATCACAAGTTGTAAAAGGATAGGGAACCCGAATTCAGAAGAAAGAGGCTGACTTTTTTTAGGAGAAAGAAACCAAATCAAAGCCAGGACTTGTTACAAATGGACCTATCATTTACTCCATAAACTATATAAGCATGTTATTAATAGGATATTTAGTATCTGCTTAATTTATATTTTTCTAATTCTTGTCTTAAATGAGCATAGTTAGGACGTACTAATATTATTCCATGATCTTGTATTCTAGTCCAAGAAAAAAAAATATAATTCCATGATTAATAAGGAGGTAAATTAGTCAAACAAGGCATTTGCGTACCAAATGATTGACTTAGAGAAGGGACCACTTGTCATAAATTTCATCTAGATTTTACTTCTTACGGGGCGAATTCAAAAATTTTGTCTCCTTTTTGATGTCATTCAAATCATTCAAATTCTTTGATAATTTCTACTTTCTAGGCATTTACAGCTGATGTTATCTCGCTTTTCCAACAATCTATTTATTTATTTATATTTTTCGATGAAATATAAGATTTTCCATAAGTTTAATTAATAAAGTTTAATTACAATAAAAATCAGACAATAACCAATTACAATCATTTAAGTTTAACCATAACCAATGGTTTGAAATCTAAAAATGGTATTTTTGTATATGAATTCTTAATATATATTCTCTCCGTTCGCTTAAGATAAATTTTCTAGTGTTTTCATATATATTAAGAAAAAATTGATTTTCAATCATTATTGTATATATTTTTGAAATAAAACAAATTTTCTAATTTTAAACCAATAAAAATCCAACAAATACAATTAATATTTTTTAAAATCTGAAAAAATGCATCAAAAAATTATAACATTTATTTTTATGGAATAACAAATAATATCTAGAAAATTTGTTATTAAGGAACGGAGGGAGTATATGAATAATTTTTGTGTGCTAATTCAAACCCTCACATATCCGATTTTCTATATATAAACTATATGTTAGTTGACCAAAACTTGCATTAACCCAAACTCCGTTAATAGAGATGAGTCACATGCTATGTTATAATTCTTGTTGGCATGACAATTAAACCATTAGAACATCTATGTTCACATTCTATGTTAGAATTCTTGTTGGCTTGAAAACTAAAAACAACTAAGTATGAAGTTAACCAAGTTGATGAATGGCTTTGACTCTAAAGGCCGTGTTTCCCTTTTTCCCGTTGTTATCCCATCGTATGAAGTTAATTGTTGGATTAAAAGTCACTTGAATTAATGGTTCTCTAACGATCTGCCATCTTTCTGCATTTTGGATTTAATGCTATTAGTTTTCTATAGTGAGTCACTTCAATTATTGTAGAAAACTGTTTCCGCTATATGAGAGGAACAATTTTAAAATATTTGTAATTGTTACTCATAAAAAAAAAAAATGGTAATTCAAACTTATATTGCGTTGAGGTTTTTTTTTTTTCGTCCAACAGTCGATTCTTTTTCTTTTACTTCCATGAAAATAAAATTTGACGTAAAACAAAAATAGAGGAAATTTATTTATTTATTATTTTTTGTGCATAATTAAACTTTATTTTAGAGGAAATTTCTCTTTAGTGGTTTTGGATGCACATAATTAAACTTCTCTCTATTTTACCAGAAATTTCTGTAAATGTTTAAAAGAAAAAGGTTTTTGTTAAAATATGAAAAGCAAATTTGGCATCGTCAAAGTCAGTCAAACACCAACTTGTTCAAAAAAAAACAGCGACTTTGCCAAAAAATTCGGTTGAAAAAATGGTCGACTGCGACCTTCTGATGAGATTAACCAAAATTAATTGATTTTTTGGTCAAAATCAATTGACCGATGTCAACGTTTTTAGTGTAAAAACAAAAAAAGTGTGATGAAGAAAATGGCGAGATACAACAAAGGTTTCTCCATCTTTGGCTTCTACTTTTTTCTTTGGTGGATAATTGTGAAATTCATCATGAAAAGGATGGTAAAGAGAGAATTGGTAGCAGCCGGCGGAGGCAGTGAGAGGAGAGAAGCCAATAAGTCAGATCTGTGAAGAAGGAGAAGCAGAAGAATAAGGGCAAAGCTGATTCTTCTGGGCGAATTGATGAGCCTCAGACTCAGGAGGAAGAAATGGGAATCTTAGTATTTTGAGGGTTCTCAGATCTTAGTATTTCAGATCTCAGTATTTTGATCGAAGATTGACTAGAAAAATATATTTTGCTTCGACTGATTCCTAATAAAAAATAGGATGGGTCCATCGCATGCTGCGTTATCTTGTCAAAAATATCCACAGGTGGATTTGGTTTCTTGACACCAAAACTAATATTAGGAAAATAACATCTAATTTTGGAATATGATTATATTGATTTAATATGTGTATATATATATAAATATTTGAAAAATATATAAAATATAATCAAAATTTTATTATTAGTTGAGATAATATTTATAGTCTATATTATTTATATATTAGTTGAGATCTCTTCAGATTTTGATGTGGGATATATTGGCTAGTTCACATAAATGTAAAACACAATTTTTTTTTTATATTCAATATTCAAGGCGATGTAAAAAGTGGAGTATTTGTGGAGCCAATGAAATTCAAGGCGAGTTAGACATTACAAAAACAACCCATAACACGAAGCCTGAAACCAACCTGCAGTAGGGAGGAGAGGGTGTGGGGGCTACTCAGTATTTATTCGGTCTATAAATTAGATTGTGAATAATTTCACACATTTTTGTATCATTCCAAATTTTATCCATAATAAACTCAACAGAGTTTCTTAGCCCACTGGATCTTGGGCTTATACGTAATGATCCAAGAAATAGGTGTAAATATATAGGCCTTGTTTCTCAAATAATTGAGTTTGGCTATATTACATTTCGTCGTACGTCAGTAGTTATATGATATTATTTTTCCCTAGAATTAAAAATCATAAACATTATTATGATCGTGGGGGAAAAAAAACTTTTATGTGTCGACATGAAATATAATTGCTATGATCATCATCCAGTAAAATCAGTTTTATCTTTCGCACGGAGTATATCTTGCTAGAGTGGATAAGTTTGTGTTTCCTGTTTCAAAAGAGGTAGTTGCAATAGAAAAAGTTGGTTACTGAGTTGTCATGCTGTAGCCAGTAGTTGGACCGAAGTTCTCTTGTATATTGCTAGATTGTTTGTTCTAAGTTAAAAATAGACACATGAAAAATGTTCACTAATTAAAAGTTGGTTTGGGGGAAAAGATCAAGGATTTCTAAGACTTATCGAAAAAGAAATATGGAAAATCGTAAGTTACGGCTATGAAAGCCTATTACAAGAAAATAAACAAATCTTGTTAAATTATTTGAGACTCTGAATACGGTAAATGTAGATGAATATGCTAAATGAAAAAGAAGGGATCCGGTAGAAAAAAAATGGAAATAAACAACTGTTCGTATGTTTGGCCAGGTTATACATATACACTGGTGTCTTCGACACTTTCTAATACTCAACTAAAGAGACTAGTTGGACTGTCTTAGGTATTGGTGCATCCAAGCCCGGTCCTGACCTAGTTTTAGTCATCATGAGCGCAAGATCGAAGTATACAAATTTCAGGTTGTTAGAAATGGGTTAAGAACAATTTTTTTGTATTTGCTTTAAGCCACCATGACTTGGGGCTGGCGCATGATTTGATTCTACTCTCTAAAGATGCAAAACTCTGTATGATCCGAAAATCATAGCTGGTAAACGTTTGTTTTATTTATTTTTATCAAAATAAGAAGATCAAAAGGATAGGAGAAGAGTTACAATAAGTATAACTATTGACGTTGCTAATGACTTTATATTTGTAATAAGCACATTAACCCCAAAGTCAACACACCTAACATGTTGTCTCTCTCTTCTCTCCTGTCGACCAACATATTGAAGAACAAGACTCCGTGGGGTCGACCTCAGTTGATTATAATCACCTCTACTCTCCGTATGGAAAGAATATGCTCTTCCTTTCATTCCATTTTCAAGCCTGCATAACACATTTTTTCTATCCCTATGTAATGTCTATTATATGTTGTCCTTGAGCTTATTAGCCAGGAGACAGGATCATATGTTTTTTTTTATAAACGGAAAGATTTCAGTTTGTTATTTATATAATGAATGTTTTCAGTCTTCATTCAACAAATATAGGACTAATTTTTAATCACACATATAAAAGCATAAGAACACGAATTGGGTGAGATTGAAATATCACTTATTATAAATTTCAATATAATAAACCTTAACCACAATTAAAGTTTGGTGAAAATTAACATGTCTCGAGAAAACATTTACAAATAGCAATAAATTAAATTATATATCTGAAGTGGGAGTTGGCGAAGTCGAATGGTGGGCTTCCGCTCTTCACGACGGGTGTTAGGTGAGAGATTAGCTTTGATCCCTATCCATTTTTGTCAAATAATCTACTTGTAATTACTAATTTGTATTGTAAATAATTTCTTACTATTTCAATTCTACATACTTACTAATAAGATAAGTACATAGAGAACTATAGTTGACGAAAAATGCGTTCATAAAATTATAAATAAGTGGGGTGTTCTTCACGTATGATTTAAGCAAATAAAATACAATACTATTATGTAGAAAAGGGCAAATCTATACTAGAAAAGGAGAATAATTCTCTCCCTCATGCTGACACATCAACATTTTAAATTATTGTGAGTGTGACATGTGGCACATAAAAAATAAAATTGTTTTTAATTGTTTAATAATTTTTAAGTTTCTACATTTAAAATACCTCTTCACATTTTTAGGTTTAATTAACAATTCTCATTAAAAAGAGGAAAATTAGTGTTTGAAGAACTAAAATAAAATAATAATAACTAAATATACATAAAATATATTTACATAGTTGTGTATAAAATTTTGTTCATTTGCTTATATATAAAAATAAATGAAAACATTACGTGTAAATGATAGAGTTATAACAGGTAAGGATCAAATAAAGATAAAAATATTTCATGTATCAGAAAATATTATTCAAAGTATATAAGATCGAGTGAAGATAGTTCATATATCAGAAAATAG
>OVBJ01000816.1:0-41235 GCA_900406535.1 Noccaea bulbosa | reverse complement strand
GATTGAGATTTTAATCCGTTTTTCTAACTAATAAAATTTGATATTGTGCCTACATCTCAAAAAAATTAGAAACAAAATCTTCAATTAATTGATTTTTCGAACCAGCTAGGCTATTTAAAACCGACTGCAAATTGGTAGATCTGGACAAAAATATTCACTGTTCAATAAAAAAGCTTCACTATTATCTCCTTGTACTATACTTTCTAATTAAAAAAAAATTGTAGACAACTGTTAATACCAATATGTTAAAGATTTAATTTAAATTAGTAAGCATACTTAAAATTCAAACATTTTTCGAATTCATCATAACTACGAAACCAGAAATTAACATGAATGAAAAGATCCTACATATCGCCGAGTAACTATTTCTTGAAATCCACTAAAAACCTTGCGTCACCATGATACAAAGCAACCTCACAAGTCACACAACTCTCGTGAATACAAAGATCAAACCGATCGAAGAACAATTCTTGGGATCTTCTTTTAAACGACAACAGGCTTTTATGTGTTTTATGTTTTATGTTTTATGTTTTATATTCCACGACCTCTTGGAATGATGACTAACATTTGGGACATTAATGGAAGATATATATTACCTTCTTTCTATGATGATAATAACCAACTATTTCAAGAATTATTTTACCAAACAAAAGAAAAAAATATTTCCCGAATTTGGAATATAATGTTTAGTGGAGATGTTGTATATACTGTGGTCTGTGGTACGATAAACTGGAGGAGAGTAAAAAGGGATATGTAATGGGAGAAAAGAAGGGTGGAGATGTAACAAAGGCGAAGATAATGGATATAATTGAGGTGTTGTCTTTAAGGCCACGAGCTTAGGTTCTTTTAGTTTTGCTCAATTTGTCATGTTTCTACTTTTCCTTTTATTGCTTACTACTTTTGCTCATGATCTCCATATACATACATTTATATAGTATATTACCATCAAACGTGTTCTCTATACTCTCTATCTTATAACTCGTGTGTATCATTTCAAATCTCAAGGCGTACATGTTTAAATTTGGTTACATAACTAAGATCATTTCTGTATATATGGTCATAGCATACCAGATTTAATATATATGCTATATGAAGAACATAAATATGAAATCTACATAGTTCGATTAGATACTACTACTAAAATATGTTACATATATCAGAAGCTTGTTTAAATATCCTTGTCGAATTTGCATGTTATTTTGCAAGTAGGGTCAATCATAATATATCCCAGGCCGGCCTAAGACATACAAATTTAAATGTGGATTCATTCTTAATTTGTTTTATTGTTTTTTTTTGGGTCAAATTAGTTACCTTTTATATAATACTTAAATATTTATATTTCTACAATAGAATCAGGCCTTTTTCATGCACAAATTTATGTTCGAAACAATTGAATCTTCTTTTCGGTCAATAACATTATAAATATTTGAGATTCGGAAATCCAAACTAGATAACTAAACAAACAACAACAAAAATATTTGAAATAATCGCTGGTCACCACATATATAAAAGGATTGTTTTGGTTTGAAACGTATTCTCATGTTTAAAGCGGCAAAAGTTCTTATGATTTGTATGATTAACAGCAATAGCATATATACAAATAGTTGAAACACTATTATTTGCAATTACTAAACCTATTGAAACAGTTTTAGTTATTATTAAAGGTTAATTCTAGTAAACTAAATTGAAGCTTTCCAAACGGAGAGGGTTTCAAAATTTGCTACAAAATATGAAGAAGATAACAACAGTTGAGGAAGAAAAAGCAGAGCATTGGAAACTTGAGTTATAAATTCGGATTTGTCGTACGAACCTGTATGAACAACAGAGTACATATTCAACTGATCTTTAGATCATCTACAGCTTGATTATAACTAAACTGTACACATTACACAAACGCTTTACAAAATATAGTTCTTCTTTGTTTGAAATTTTCAATTATTATTCTTCGTCCCCTCTTCCCGTAAATCCTGCGTATAAATCCGTCGACTCAATACATTACACAATTGGCAATTTGTTTCTCAACTCTACCAAAACCATCTTTTGCCAAAAAAAAAGGTCTATTTGTACTTCACTCTTACCGCTGAACATTAAATATAAATAAATTCAATAAAGCAAAGGGTTCTCACTTTATTCCAAAAGAATAGTATATAAAATAAATTTTAATAAAAGGAAACTCATGTGTACATATTTTTGTTGGTCCAGATTTTGTTTCGTAGATCTACAGGGAAATCTCCGCCGTCAATGCAAAGCGAAGGTGACACTTGGGGAGGGTCCAGTAGTCCGTACAATGTTACTTCTCTCTTCATCACGAGACGTCGATAATCAAATTTTATTGTAGTCCGAATAATTTATGAGAAAACGAGGACCCAACACTAGTACAGATACACCAATGAGATGTCGACAACAAATCATTATAAAAACCACTCTGGTTTTTGTAAACAAGAAAAACCCAGCTTTAGCGTTTCCCTAAAACCGCTCTTACCCAAATCTCTCCATAAATAAAGAGTGTAAGAAAGATCCCGAGACTCAAACACAGTCTTATTATAAAGGAAAGAAAGGAAAAACTTTCCTAATTGGATCATACCAAAGCCTGAGCTCTTTTTTTATCTCTCTCTTGTAGTTACCTTGTTTTGTTTGGTTTTTTTAGAGAAAAATAGTTTCTTAAAAAGGGATCAAAATGGGAAGGGGTAGGGTTCAATTGAAGAGGATAGAGAACAAGATCAATAGACAAGTGACATTCTCGAAAAGAAGAGCTGGTCTTTTGAAGAAAGCTCATGAGATCTCTGTTCTTTGTGATGCTGAAGTCGCCCTTGTTGTCTTCTCCCATAAGGGGAAACTCTTTGAATACTCCACTGATTCTTGGTAATTTCCCCCTTTTTATTCTTTTCTTAAAAAGATCTTTAATTACTTGATTTGTCTCTCCTTTCCTCTTAAGTCGACTATCTGATTTGCCCTAATTAGTAACTACTATTCTTATTTAGGTATTTTCTAGGGTTTCCTTCTGATCTGGATTATAATTACTTAGATTTATTTGCTGAATCTGTTAATTACTGTCAGGCAAATGTTTATTAATTGAAAAATCAAAGCTTTGTGACCAAGAGTGAAGTGAACCCAAGAACACTAATTATACAATATATATATGTGTGTGTGTGTGGGTGTGTATATATATGTGTGTATACATCATTTCCTCATAATCGAGAGCATACTGAAAGATGAATGTTTACTTTCTGAGCTAGGGTTTTTAAGCCCTAAACTCATGCTGAATATATGTTTTGTTCTCCTAGCTATAAGTCTTACAAAACTGTGCAAATCTAATTTTAAATTATTACCTTAGTTGGAAAAGAAAATGTTTTAATTTCACTCGGCTCTAGTTTAGGACTGTGAACTCACAGATTTACATCACTTTCTTTTTGGTATGTTGCTTCTTCTTTAGAAATTGCAAATAGAGTACACTATTATTTAAGATAAACCGAAAAGTTATGATGAAAGAAAATGGATAACTGGAATTAAGGATTTCAAATCGAGAGTATATAGAAGGATGATATTTAAATCTCCGAGCTAGGGATTTTGAGGCCTTAACTCTTTATTAATCTTTTGTCCTCCCAACTACGTCCTTTGAAATTTTGAAATTCTAAGGAAAAGATGTTTAAGTTCACTCGATTCTCTAGAGTACGAACTAAAAAATTCTAACAGTGTTATTAAAAAAATGTGTTCCTTTTAAAACATTAATTCTACTAGTCTCAAACTGGAAAGAATGTCAAATCTGAATAGGGAGTCTTTGACCTCTGGGGGATCCATGAAAAGAACTAACTTAATCCTAAGATCGGCTTCTTACCGATGGTCAAACTTAGCTTCAGCAGGCAACAGCTGTTCTTCTTTTAAAAAGTATTATCCCTATTCTGGTAAAAAAACAAAGATATTAGTAAATTGGTGATTTGACCAGATTATAGTATTTTATAATAATGTGGCGTTTTAAAAAGATTTCCCTGTACCTAATTATACCAAATTTTAAGAAACCGCAGTTAGAACCCGAAGCTAAATGTTTAGGGCTAATGATTCATACTGTTTTGTTATAGAGCAATATAATTATAGAAACCAAACCATTACATGATTTGATTATAGGAAATCTTGGTTTAAGGCATCAACCCATCATTAAGACCTATAACTAGATATACCCTAAATTGTCAGGAAAACACGAGCTCAATTATCCAAATCTATGTCGTACATGCATGATTTGCTTGTTATACATATGTACGTAAGATGAATGTAACTCTATGTAAATATGTATGTACAGAAAAAAAAAAAAAAAAAAAAAAAAATGTATGTACAGTATGTACGATGAATGTAACTCTATGTATGTTTGTGTATATAACTTAATAAGTGGTTGATGATATAATGTTAGCACGAATTGTTTAATTTAACAGTATGGAGAAGATACTTGAACGCTATGAGAGGTACTCTTACGCCGAGAGGCAGCTTATTGCACCTGAGTCCGACGTCAATGTAAATCAGCATCTCTCCTTTTTATATTACATATTATAATTAACTATCTAGTTATAATATTGCTGAAATATTATATATGTATGAAACTTGTGAGATACAGACGAACTGGTCTATGGAGTATAACAGGCTTAAGGCTAAGATTGAGCTTTTGGAGAGAAACCAAAGGTCCACATTTACACTCATCATCTATTATATACAGGCACAAATTAATGAAAATAAATCGTGAACAATATTGAAAGTAAAACTACGCTATTGATTTTCAGGCATTATCTTGGAGAAGACTTGCAAGCAATGAGCTCTAAGGAGCTCCAGAATTTGGAGCAGCAACTTGACACTGCTCTTAAGCACATCCGCTCTAGAAAAGTATGAATCCTCCTACTTCTTGAACATACATATAAACTTTTTTTTTTTTTTGGGTGGTAAAATCATACATATAAGTTTAACGTATACAAGTGTTATTATCTGAAATCTGAATATTCGAATAATACATATATATGCATGTGTATATTAATGGCTAAAAAGGTTATGATTAATCACGTAGATATATATGCATAGAGGTTAAATGGTTTCAAATGTATGGGTTATGTTGTGTATAAGACCAAGTGCGGCAAATGCATGTTGTTTAAGAGGGCATTTGCCACAACGATCTTATTAAAATTAGAGTAATGTCTAAAGAATTTGGATTATGTCCCCGTTGATATTTTTTTTTTTTCCCCGCATCATTTGTCTCCCGTAAAATTTAATTATAAATTCGCCCATGTCAAATTACTATAAGGTGGAGCGTATAAAACCCAAAAAAGAAGTGTATATATATTACTAAAACTATAATGGTACGTTAACGTGATGTGTGTTTATGCAGAACCAACTTATGTACGAGTCCATCAATGAGCTCCAAAGAAAGGTATGTAAAACCCCTATCAAATGTTTATCTACATAGAGAAACTGCGAGTAAGAATAGGTAGCTAACAGTCTGCCGTTTTGGAGATAACAGGAGAAGGCCATACAAGAGCAAAACAGCATGCTTTCCAAACAGGTGACACCCGTCATTATTTATCTTTCATCATCATGTTTTCCATGGCATCACTGTTACATTCCACTGTTCTACTCAACACTTCCAGTCAAGCTACACCTAGAAGATCTTTATATCTCCACTTAACTTCCGCACCATTAAAAGAAAAATAAAATCTTTTTTTTTTTAATAGCATAGATATTGGCATTGCACCTATTGATTGATATAATCATCAGGACGTAGATGGGCTTTGTCCGTTTAGTTTTAAGGTTGTCTCTCGGATTGAAAATATTTGAACTCGAAAACGTCAGTCTCATCCCATTGTACTTAATTAGGGCATCTATATGTAGGGAATATGAATATAGACACTACTCCTGCTAATTACAAAAATATAATATTTCTGCTATATATCTGTTTATTTTTGTCATCGCTGGGAAGTTGATGATGCTGATGATATAGCTAGTATGAATAAATTGGTATGTGAAACTTGACATTGGCAGATCAAGGAGAGGGAAAAGATTCTTAGGGCACAACAAGAGCAATGGGACCAGCAGAACCATGGCCACAATATGCCTCCTCCTCCGCCGCAGCAGCAACAGCATCAAATCCAGCACCCTTACATGCTCTCTCATCAGCCATCTCCTTTTCTCAACATGGGGTAATCAAAACTTAAGACATATATTGTAATTGCATTGGAGTTAGGTTCTGTGTTAGTGAATGTTAGGAGTTTTAAGTTGTGAACTAACAAGTTATACTCTAATTAAGAACATTCGTGTATTAACGTAGGTTAATGCAATGGTCGCCAAACGAACAGGCTTATATAGTTTGGAAAAACTAGATGGAATGGTTGCCAAAAGCCTGTGATCAGCTCGATTTTTGTTGTTTAGTTTGTGTTTAAAGTAATTATTTGAGTTTTGTTAAATAAATGAACTTGAGTTGGTATCTTTGAGATTTTAAGATGGAGATAATTATATATCATTAAACATGTATCTGTTTTATATATGCACACTTACATATGTACTTAAGCAAATGATATCATGTGTGTAAATGTGAATGTAGTGGTCTATATCAAGAAGAGGATCCAATGGCAATGAGGAGGAACGATCTCGATCTGTCTCTTGAGCCTGTTTACAACTGCAACCTTGGCTGCTTCGCCGCATGAAGCAAAACTGTTCCATATATATAATCATCAATAATAAAAACGATTAGCCACATATATAGAAGAAGTAGTGGCTAGCCCCTTTTCATCCAGTTAATTAATATATTTTCGCAAGTTCCATGTTCTTATATCATATTATATAAATTAGCAAGCCTATTTTCTCTTTGTAAGTTTCTTATGTTTTTACCTTTTTTGCTTCACTATGGGGGCAAAACTTGTACCATATTTCACGGTTGGAGAGAATGAACGAGAAAATTTAATTGATCGGACCGTTTTCAAACCATTTTAACTGCATTATGTGTTTCCTAATCATTGATTTTCTCTGGTGGTCGATTAATTAACAAAACATTTCGGCTGACTACAAGTAGTGTGGACAAGGTTCAATTTAAAGACCCAATGTTAAGCTGAAGTTCGCCCAAATTCAACAGGTACTAATAACACATTTCACATAACATTTTATTCCCAATTCCATATCCTGAGATCATATGATCAGAAAAGGAGCACGCTCAAGGTTGTGGAAAACGTTTGCTCCCCATAATCAAAATCGAATGTGCGGTGATATCTTGGTTGCCAATGTCCATAAGCATGCCACAACCATAAACTTCATCACGGTTGAACATTATTCCAAATTAACTGCCTTTTTCAGTTCGTGAACCATGGATGAAACTTTTATTTTCTTAGCTTGAAAAATGTTAACTGTCTTTTGTTGTCCATTCAGGATGTTCATATTCCGTAAATATATTATAAATGATCGTAGCACCACAATTCTCTGATGAAAAATACGAGAATTACATATTTTACCTTGGTTGGAGATTAAAGACTCTTCGTGAGCTAAAAACAATTTTTTATAGGTTTTTCAAGATTTTGTCTCCGATACTATGAATAAATAGAACTAATCTTATCAGACAAGCAAATATTTATACAAAGAATCCCTTATGCCAAATAAATTATAGCTCTAAACTATATCACATATAATAGAATAATCAATCACCACCAAAAATTAATTAATCATTTTTTAGGGAAGAAGGCAGAAAAAATTGATTGAAGTCTTCCATAAAACTGGAAAAGAATTGTTGCAGAAGAAAATTTGCAGCCGCAGACTAAGAATCTGATGATGTATCTAACAGTTGCTCCACCTCCTCTGTAATTTCACCCTCCAAGAAAAGCATTGTCTATGGCCACAAAAATCAGAAACATATAAATCAAAACACAACATAACTTTCCCAAACAAAAAATACATATAAAGATAGACAAAACCGCAAATGTGTTAAGTAATATTATAAAAAAATAAAAAATAAAATAAAAACCTTGGAACAAAAGGGACAAGCTTTACTTCTCTCCATCCATTCATATATGCAGGAAAGGTGAAAGATATGTCCACATTGTAGAACTATCTTCGGATTATCCTCAATGTACTCTGTCTCCAATCCCAATAGGTGTTGAATTAACACACACAAAAATCTCTAAAATGAAACGCTTTTTTTAAGTCTAACTCAAGAGTTTTTTTTTTATATTCTTAATTTGTTTACCATAGAAACATGTCGGACAAACGTCTTCTTCGTCTATTTCCCCTCTTTCGAGGTTTTGAGATAGTTGCTCGAACTGGATTAACAATGAAGTGTTAGCTATATTGATAAGTTCTAAAAATTTCGAATAAAATTAGGGTTTAGACGGTGGAGATACCTTGGGGAGAAAGTTATTAGCTATTGGGCAGCTGAAGGCTGTGATTCTGGGTACGTTTCGAGATTCAACATCGAGATTCGGAACTCGAAGACAGCAAAGTAAAATACCCATTGATCTGCATTAATGGAGATAACCAATGATAAACACAGATTTGGGTTAATCAAAGTATAGATGATTATGGTAATTAATCACGAATTTTGAAAAGTGGGTATAGATTAAGGCATGACTCGGGAGAGAACAGAGGAACATAAAAGAAGATTTAATAATCAGTTAATACTTAATACCTTGGATCGATCTGAGAGAGAGAGAGAGAGAGAACAGAAGGAAGAATTCAAGAAAGAATCAATTAATCTTAAGAAAAAGCAACAGACTTCCAAGCTTTGGTCCGTAATCGCAGCGACGTAAGATACTTTGGATAGCAGAACAAGGAAACGTGGGGATATTGTATGACGTGGCAATACCAGAAGAGTTTAGGAAGTTTGACTGTTTTTGGAACGTTGACTTATTTTTTCAGCTCTCAGTTTACAAATCTGCTCTTCTAAGAACAAATTTTATCAAAACCCCAATAAACTAAGAATTACAACGAGTTTATATAGAGCCCAACAAAGCTAGACGTAAGATGTAAAATAAAGCCCAACAATTTTTTTACATTCATCAGTTCCAGCCTTACTGGAGCATGGCTCGCTTGCTTTTATATATGTACATTCACAAAGACTATTTTGCTTGGATCGACCGATCGACTGTATACAAAGTTAGCTACAAAACTCTTGACAGTTAATATTTTGTCTTTTTTTTTGTAACTCTTACTTTCTCCATGAAACAAAATTATTATGATAGATACTAGATCATTATTAACTTTTATGACAAATTTGTATTTTTGTGTCACACTTAATTTCTCCATGAAACAAAATTATTATGATATAAGTTTTTGGTAATTCTCAAAAACCACGTACTCGCAAGTATGTTTGTATTAGTATTTTTCTTTGTTATGATAAATAATTTTTGGCATGTATTACACATATCTTATAAACAAAATGTTATCTAAAATGAGTCTGTGTGTTTTTTGTGCAGCTTGGTTATTACAAAAGAATAATAAAATAACTAAATATACTTCATATTGTTGGACCTTCCTTCAAAATTGTTTCCCAAATCCAATTCTTTTTTTTTTACCACGCAATTGTTGACACGAATTTGTGGCAGATTTTGCTAATATTACATTTGCATATGTCGGGTAACCATTCAATTTGTAAACGAATATAAAAAATCTCAATCACCAAACTGTTCATTATGCTGCCAAGTAGGTTTGCGTGCGTCTATCACCACAAGCATGTAAACATCTCTCATCTCTATCAGTCTTTCTCATAAGGAAAGAAAAAAAAACTCACATAAGTTTGATAGAATGGTTTGACTAAAAAAATCACTTATAAAAAGATTTTTGTACCACACCGTATGTTATTTCTTGGGAGTTCTATGCAGCTGATTGTATTATCTGTTGATGCATTCATCCATTCTATTCGAGAGACCTACTGCAATGAGTTGATCTACAACATAAAGGGAATTGACATGTTTCAGAGAAACTCTAGTCATCTTTTTCAGAGTAAAAATATAGGACACATGAACTATAAACTTTAGTCTCTCTGGATCGAAATGTACTGCCACTGTGTTTATGCAAAAGATAGAATACATCCAGAGCTTTAAAACACATCACTTTACCACGAGACTACAATATCGTTTCCAAAAGTTTAGACTAAAATTTAATATATAAAAATAGAACTTGTTTGCTTGGCCTCAGAGTACACGGTAATTGAAGACCCAAATCATCTGCTAGAATCTAAACAACAATCAGGAGACGAATGAGCAGAACATTGTTCACCAAAGATTATAAAGGACTCCATGGGCCTTAGGCAGATAAATGGGCCCATCGTGAGTTGAGGCTCAATAGAAATATCTTCACCGATTCCAATGGAGAAGAGTGCGTGACAATGGAGGAGACTAACAAAAGGTGGTCACTCGCCGGAAAAACCGCGCTGGTTACCGGAGGGACTCGTGGAATCGGGTCTGGCTCTGCTCTCTTTTTCAATTCGCTTCTATAGAATCGAAATTGAGTTCGTAAATTTGATCGCATGAGTATTGAATCCATACATAGCCTCTGGATTTCTTTTTTTCCTTCAGGCGAGCAGTAGTGGAGGAATTAGCAAGATTCGGCGCGAGTGTTCATACTTGTTCAAGGAACGAGGAAGAGCTAAAAGCATGCTTGGGTGATTGGAAATCCAATGGTTTACTGGTGTCCGGTTCGGTTTGTGATGCTTCGGTTAGAGATCAGAGGGAGAAGTTGATTCAAGAAGTTTCGTCTGCCTTCAGCGGCAAGCTCAACATCCTTGTAAAGTTCTCTTCTCCTGAGAGTTTCTTACATTTTGACTACACATTGGGAAGAAGAATCTTTGGATCATTAATTCTTTGGCCTTGAGAGGGAAGTTGTCAACTTGTTTTTTTTTTTTTGGTATTCAGATAAACAATGTTGGAACGAATATAAGGAAACCAACAGTGGAGTACTCAAGTGAGGATTATGCGAAAATCATGTCGACAAACTTAGAATCAGCTTTCCATTTTTCCCAAATTGCGCATCCTCTTCTAAAAGCATCTGGTGTGGGAAGCATTGTGTTCATCTCCTCTGTAGCTGGCCTTGTGCATCTTAGCAGCGGATCCGTCTACGGTGCAACCAAAGGTGAGTCTTCGTCATTCATTGAAATAAATAAAAAAATTGATAGAATTAACTAGGGTTTGTTGTATTTCTCTAGGAGCAATGAATCAGCTTACAAGAAATCTAGCTTGCGAGTGGGCAAGCGACAACATCAGGACCAATTCCGTGGCGCCGTGGTACACCAAGACCTCACTTGTGGAACCGGTATGTTCTTCTTCTTCTTCTTATACTCTGTTAAAAAAATTAGCACATAACGTGAAGAAAGATTATATATATTTGTTTCTTGTTGTGCAGTTACTTGAGAAGAAAGATTTTGTGGAGGCGATAGTTTCGCGGACACCGCTTGGGCGCGTTGGAGAACCAGAGGAAGTCGCGTCGCTGGTTGCTTTCCTCTGCCTTCCCGCAGCTTCTTACATTACCGGACAGGTCATTTCCGTCGACGGAGGATTCTCCGTCAACGGTTTCAGCTACGCTTTGTAGTCCAAAATCACTCACTCATCGCAACTGTGTGCTAATAAAGCATGTCTCCGTTCGTGAGAGGGCTTTTGCCAGTTGGTCTTGACGTCTTTTAAACTTTGTACTACTGTAATAATAATGTCCAATTCACTAATCCAAGCCCAATACACGAAATGTACACCGTCAAAACTGAGAAATTGAGGTTTATTATGTTTACCAAAAGCAAGTGTTTTTTTTTTTTGCATCGCCATTTTTCCAAAAAGAAAGGCAAAATAGAAATTTAAATGGGCTATACAAGAAACAATGGGCTTATAGGTCAAATTCGACCCGACCCGACCCGCCCGCTTCTTCTCCTTCTTCTTCTTTCTATAACTAAAGTAGCCCTGTCTGAGCTGCTCGATTCACCACCTCCCACAAAACCCTGTTCGAAATCTCGTAAACCCTAGCCACCACCGTCACCGCCGACGCAGCATTTAGCCTGAGCAAAACCATGGGGAAAGAGAACAAAGCGAAGAAGAAGCCTGATAAAAAAGGCATGAAGAGGACGGGACCAGATGCGGTCGCCATGAAAGCCAAGTCCCAGAAGGCAGACAATCCATTTGAATCAATCTGGTCTCGCCGGAAGTTCGACGTCCTCGGAAAGAAGCGTAAAGGTGAGGAACGCCGCGTGGGTCTCTCGCGGTCTCGCGCTGTTGACATAAGGAAGAACACGCTGCTGAAAGAGTACGAGCAGAGCTTAAAGTCTTCGACTTTTCTGGATAAGCGTATTGGAGAGCAGAACGATGACCTCGGAGAGTTCGACAAGGGTATCATCCGATCTCAGAGAGAGCGTCAGGTCAGTAATTGAAGAGGAAACAAATTGAAAAAAAACGAAACTTGGGAACCAATGACCTCAAAAAGCTTGAATTTTTAATCAATTGGATTGGTTGAAGCTGAAATTTTTGTTTTTTCTCTTATGATTATGCAGATGAAACTAGCAAAGAAGAGTATTTATAATTTGTCTGATGGGGAGGAAGATATTTATGAAGATGGTGCTCTTGGTGGTTCTTCTCTAAGAGATGATTATGATTCTGGGCTATTGTCAGATGAAGATCTTCAAGACGATGATCTTGAAGCTGCTGAATTAAAGAGTATGTTTTCTTGATAATGCTTATGCTGGTAGGCATTGGAGTAATTTATCTTGACGAAGCTAATATTGTCTAACCATTTTCTGTAATAGGACTAAAGCATCTGAACAGAAACAGAACGCATGAATCATCTGGAGAGGAAGAGGTAAGAAGAGATCTCGTTGATTGTCTGTGTGTAATTTACTGTGATGGTTGATACATTAGGGCATTGCTGATGTTGTTGGATTATCTCTGCAGAGGCATAAGAGCAAGAAAGAAGTCATGGAAGAGATCATCATGAAGAGCAAACTTGGCAGGGTGATTATTCCGCTGTTTTTTTTTTTTCCTTTGTTATTTCTTTTGCATTGGCATGTCAATTTATAGTTGGTAATTGTTTTTATTTTTTTGGTGCTTTTTTCTAGATGGAGAAAGCTAAGAAGAAGGAGGAAAAGGAGAAGCTGATGGATGAGCTGGATAAAGACTTCAAATCCTTAGAAAATTCTCATGCGATGGCGAGATTAACTCAAGAATTTGACCTCCCAGAGGTGAATGATGATCAGATTTTGCTGTTGTTTGCATACTGAGAATCTGTGTCTGTGTTATGGGTGTGTTACCATAAGCTTCTCGGTTCGTGAGTTTTCTTTTGTTTGACGCAATCCCTTTTTTTCTGCAGGATCCAGAGGATCAGAAATATAAAATCCAGGTGGATATGATGTCGATGGACATTCGTGCTCGTCCTTCTGAGAGGACAAAGACACCTGAAGAAATTGCACAGAATGAGCGAGAGAAGTTAGAGGCTCTTGAGGTATGTTTCTGTTGAAACCCGTTGCAGTTTTGTAGTCTGTGTGTGTTGTCAAAGGTCTTACGGTTGACATCATTTTATCTTGATACAAATTTTTTAAAACTTATAGGAAGAGCGCAAGAAGAGGATGCAAGAAACTGAGGATTTGAGCGACGGGGATGAGGAAAGTGATGGTGAGGAATCATCAAAGAGGCTAAGGCCCATTTCTGGCGATGATCTTGGTGATGACTTCTCAGTTGATGAAGAGGTGCCGAAAAAGGGGTGGATTAATGATGTCCTTGGAAGAAAGGATGATGATGAGGATGATGGTTCTTCTGAGGAGTCAGGAAGTGAAGGAGAAGAAGAAGATGATGAGGAGGAGGAAGAGGAGTCAGATGGGGATGATCAGAAGCAGAGAAAAAGTCATTCTTTAGAGGATTGGGAACAAAGTGATGATGAGCTTGAGGCTGACCTGGATGATGACACTGATGGTGATGATGAAGAAGAAGAAGAAGAAGAAGAAGAAGAAGAAGAAGAAGAAGAAGGAGAAGAAGAAGCGGAGCCAAGAGTACTCAAAAAGTCAAAGAAGGACAATGCGGCTTCAGATAAAGGAGAAGGGTTGTCTGGAACTGTGAAACAAAAAACCAATCTGAAGAAATTGAGTTCAACGCAGCGTGATATTCCTTTCGTGATTGATGCTCCAAAGAGTTTTGAGGAATTGACTGCTCTAGTTGAAGATTGTTCCAATGCAGATGTTCTTTTAATTGTCAACCGAATCCGGACTTCAAATTCAATCAAGCTTGCAGCTGAAAACCGGAAGAAAATGCAGGTAATCGGAATTTCTGCTCTCAAAGATTAGCATTATCCACTTACCTGTTCATGCCTCGCTTGCTTTCTAAATGTTTCTATTGTTGTCTGCCTCCCAGGTCTTCTATGGTATCCTCTTGCAGTATTTTGCCGTTCTTACAAACAAGAAGCCCTTGAACTTTGAGCTACTAAATCTGCTTGTCAAACCTTTGATTGAGATGAGCATGGAGATTCCCTACTTTGCTGCTATATGTGCCCGCCAAAGGCTTCTGAAGACCCGTTCGCAGTTTTGCGAGGCTATAAAAAATCCAGGTTTGTGATGTGATGATGCTTTCATAGACTTGAGCGTGCCTCTTCCATCTTTTTGCCTTAACCAGTTACACAAACATTCTTGCAGAGGATGGATGCTGGCCTTCCTTGAAGACAGTGTTTCTCTTGAGGCTTTGGTCCATGATTTTCCCGTGCTCTGACTATCGCCATGCTGTGATGACCCCGTCGATATTGTTGATGTGCGAATATCTCATGCGCTGTCCCATCTCATCTGGTCGTGATGTTGCCATAGGTTCCTTCTTATGCTCCATTGTTCTCTTGGTAAGGAGAAGTTGATCCCCCACACTTTTTTTCCTTTGGCTACTTCCAGTTTTCATTTTTTTACTCATGCAAACAAAAATCTACTGTAGGTTGCTAAACAATCTAAAAAGTTCTGTCCCGAAGCCATACTATTTATCCGGACACTTCTGATGGCTGCTTCAGACGAAAAGTCACCAGCATCCGAGGAATCTGAGGTACTTTTGGATTTTGTATTGTGCATTTCACAACTCAAGATGCACATATGTTGTTACTTGGCTGATGAAACAGTTGTGTGTCGTGTTGCAGTTTTATCATTTTATGGAATTGAAATCGTTGACTCCATTGTTGTGCATACAAGACGACGTTAAAGAGGTCGTGCCACTAAACTTCCTAAAGATAATGGATGAGCCAGCAGATTCTCCATATTTCAGCTCTGATGATTTCAGGTCTGTTCTCTCTCTTTCTGAATATTCAATTTTCTTTTCGAAGATATCAACAATAGAAATGTCTGTGATTAGAATACTCTTGGCTTTTGGTTAAACAGAGCAAGCATCCTTTCGAGCATAGTCGAGACTCTCAAGGGGTTTGTGGCGATAAACGGAGAATTGAGTTCCTTTCCAGAGATCTTCATGCCAATCTCAACTTTGTTACACCAAGTTGGGAATCAAGAAAAGATGCCACAAACTCTCAAGGACAAGTTTGAAGATGTTGCGCAGCTAATCGAAAAGAAAACCGGCGAGCATCAAAAGCAACGCAAACCACTTGCTTTGCGTAAGCAGAAGCCAGTCGGCATCAGAATGGCCACTCCCAAATTTGAAGCCAAGTAAGTTTCTCTCTCGCTCTGTTATACTTATAGGGACACAACACAGGGATGACCTCTGTAACGTTTGTATATTCGTTGTGCAGCTATGATAGAGGCAGGGATTACGACCCAGACAAGTTCCGATCGGAGCACAAAAAGCTGAAGAAGAAGTTGAAAAAAGATTATGTAAAAGCAGCAAGTGAGCTGCGCAAAGACAACTACTTCATAAGCGAGGTTAAAGCAAAAGAAAAGGCTGTGTACGAGCAGGAGAGGAAAGAGAAATATGGCAAAAACTTGGCCTTCCTTCAAGAACAAGAACATGCAGCTAAATCTGGACAACTTGGTAAAGGCAGTGGCAGGAAGAGAAGACGTTGATTACCAACCACTTATGTGTTGTATTATTATTTTCCATTTGTTTTTACGATAAACCAATTTTGTTTTTGTTGGATAATTGAGAAACTGATTTACAAAGAGAATCACAATTTTGTTTTTGTTGGATAAAATAGAAACTAATTACAGAGAGAACATCTCTTCTAAGGATTCAAAAAAAAAAAAGACTTGATAAAATCTTCTTTAGCTAATGCTATGATAAAAATTTGTCCTTCATCCTAGCAATAAGCTTAAATTTTTCTTCGGCTTCGACTTGCAGTTTGATGTCACCTCTTGATGCTCTGTCCGGATGAAATTTAAGTACGGCTCGTTTGTATGCTGCGTGTACCTGATTTCAAAATTGGTTTTCGATAAATGTTGTTATGAAACTATACAAAAGGCAGTAACTGTAGAGATGAGATTGGCTAACCTCATTTGGCGGAGGAGATGTTCCACCATTAACTGTAATCCCTAAGCCTTGAAGCAACGATGCCATGTTAATGCATTTGAGTTCAAGAATCTTGAGCGATTTGGTTATTTCTGCACGGACTTTCTCCTTCATGTTCATGCTTTCTTCATCCTGTGATTTAGAGAAGGAAAAGCAAAACTGCGTTAGCAAATCAACACAAGAATCAAGGAGCAAACCACTGAGGGAAGAGATAAACCTTCTTCTGTGTCTCTCTCACTTCTTCTACTCTCTCCTTCTGCCTTCTTTCCACCTCCAACTGTCGCATGTTTTCTAACTTTCTTCTCTTGCGTTGCCTCTGAGCTTCTTCTGCCTGTAATTATCCAGCAGGAAGGTTAAAAAACAAAATACATACAACAAAGATTGCGACATTGCAGGTTTCGAATGTTCAAACAGAGTGTGGTTAAACCTGGAGCTGTAACTGCTGTTGCCTGGACTCCCATTCTTCTTCTTGTGCTTTCTTATACTCATCCGTCTCCTTCAACATTTCTCTGTTAAGCATGACATCGATTGCAGGAGCTGTATCATGAGGACCTTGCACTTGTCCACTAGTAGATGGGATAGGATTAATGGTCAATTCCCTTGATACACCTAAACCCGAGATCCCATGCTCAGACCTGGCTCCATTACTCTGGGTACCTATCTCAGTCGTTGTATCTCCTTTCCCATCGGAGGTCTGTGGCGGAGCAGATTTTGAGGCATCTTCTTCTTCAACAACTTCCTTGGTATAAGACTGATCTGCTGCCTTTTTCTTTTGATTCTCTTTCGGAGACTTCTTCTTCGTTTGTTTCTCTTTCGGAGACTTCTTCTTCATTTGTTTAGCTTTGGGAGCCTTTTTCTTTTTACTCCCTTTGGACAACTGTGAAGTTTCACACTGAACTTGCACTGTGTCTAGCTGTTCCTCAACTTCTTTAGAGCTATTTTGATGTATCGGTTCTTTTGTGCAAGTAAAATGAGCCGATGGCGAATCAGACCTTTCATGTTCAAGTTGTATTTCGGCAGCCAATGACGAAAACCACGGAAATTTCTCTTTGTCTACCTCCACTCGCGAACCAAATAAAGAAAAACCAGGACTTCTATCATCAGTTCCAAAGGAAGTTGAAGAGGTTTCCTTTCCACCATCTGGATTTCTTGCAGGGAAGAAGGAAGACGTTTGATCATTTCTGCTATCGAAACCAGGCCCGAAATTAGAGTCACGGTGGAGATTTGAAGGACCAGCCTCCTCACTCATACCAGCTTTATCTGATTTCTCGGTTCCAAAAAAAGTTGACGACGTTTCTTTTCCACAATCTGGATTTCTTGCAGGAAAGAAGGAAGATGTTTGATCACGAGGTTCGGTTCTACTCTCGAAATTAGAGTCACGGTGGTGGAGATCATCTGAAGGACCAGCCTCCTCACTCATAGGAGCTTTACCTGATTTCTCAGTTCCAAAGAATGTTTGATCACGCTGTTCAGTTCTCCTCTCACAATCAGGCCTTACGTTAGCGTCACAGTCGAGATCTTTAGGATCAGCCTCTTCACTCAAACCAGCTTTACCTGATATCTCGGTTTCGAAGAAAGTTGAAGAAGTTTCTTTTCCAGCAAAGAAGGAAGACGTTTGATCATCTTGTTCAGTTCTACTTTCAAAACGAGGCCCAAAATTAGTGTCACAGTGGAGATTTGAAGTACCAGCCTCGTCCTCGCTCAGACCAGCTTTACCAGATTTCTTCGTTGCTTTCTCCCACTCCTCGCGGACCTTTTCATTAGAAAGGTCTAAAATCTCGCAATCAGAGCAGTCGCTCCCTGAAAAATCACTTTCAGATTCAGAACCTAAACCATATCGAGTTCCAGAAGAGGGCATTGTTGTCGTGCGTGTACATTTCGATAATCCAAAATCAGCACGCTTCTCTTGAACGAATTGGCAATCATCATCATCGTCGTCGTCGTCAATGCTAATCACTCTCGGCAAAACGGGCCCATTGCTGGTTCTTGACGTGGCTTTTGATTTCGACGACTCCGGGAAATCAACAACTTCGTCCTCATCATCGTCATCCAAAACAATAAACTCGTTCATCGTACCGTTTGCACTGCACCTTTTGGCAGGCATTCTATTCCCAGAACGTGTTTTAAACTGACTCTTCTCTCCCATTGCTTCTCTACGCGCATAAGGAGAAATGCAGGGACTTGTGTTGAGAGATGTTTCAAAGCATCTGCCTTGAGGAGTAGTCACAGTTGCAGTTGCTGACATCCATAGAACTAAAACCAAAAAAAGCAAATACACATCATTACAACTATAACATTCACATATACTGAAACCATATTCAAGTTTAGAGCAATCTGAGAGACAAACGACTATTCACCAAAAAAATTGGATCAACAGAACTTGTGATCAGCTAAAACGATATTCGGCAACGAATCAATCAAAGTGAAACTGGAAAGCACTCAAAACTACACGATACGAAACCTAGAAACGATCAGTTTCTGGAATTTTCCGAGCGAAACTTGGCTGAAATCGAAACCGGCAATTCAAAGCTAATCGTAATAGCGACGTATTCTAGGTTCTATGGTTTATCGACGAGCCGATTAGCAAATAAGGAAAAAAAAAAAGAGGCACTAATTCAATGGTCGAAGTGAGCGAGGATTTGAAGAAATTACACTAACCTCTAGACCAAGACGACGGAGGAAGACGATAATTTGATGCTCAAAACTGAACCCTAATTTTTGGGTCTGACGGGAAAAAAAGAACCCCTACACAAAATCAAAGAAAAACGATAACTTGGTAGAGAATCGTGAAAAGGAGGAAGATGAGATTGAGATGGAGCGACTCGTGCCCTGCACACCTCAGGAGTCAGGAGACGTGGCTTGACGATCAATTGGGTTTCGTTCGTTTATTGGTCCGTCTTTGGACTAAGTGTGAAACTTGTGTCACCGTAAACATTTATTTTTTTTCCCTTCGTATTGATATTCTCTGCCCTTTCCAAAGTCGTCCCTTTTTCTTTGTGATAAACATGATAGTGTAGGGTTTTTGGACGTTTTATATTTGAATTTTGAATAGTTTTCTTAAAAAAGGAACTTACGCAAATATAATTAAATGCAACTGGTTCAATTTTTATTAACCTAAACCAACATAAATCGGATGATAAGTCGGTCGTTGGGTAAAAGGGGAAAGTTGTTTTACTTAGAACTTCTATTATAAGAAATTTGGCAAAATGGATGAAAAAAATGTAAGCATTAACAATTTTAAATTCTTCAATATTTTATATTGCATTTGTGTAATTTCCTAAATAGTTATGTTACATTTAGTAGCGTTATATGATTGTATTCTTTTCCAAAATAAATTTCTCCATTGCTTTGTTGTTTCTTTTTTATTTTTTTGTCTGAAAATATTGACATTATTGTCCGGAACATCGTGGCCCAATGGTAAGAAGGGGTCCCTACCTGCACCCAGATCGGGGGTTCAAACCCTGCTGGAGGGAACTACCTCACGTTGTCTCTGGACACCTACACGAATATGGATCCATTGTTTACGGCCCATTTAAATATCCGGAGAGAGGGTCTATCCGTGGGCTGTACCTCCTACAGGAGATTAGTCTGGGTCCGTCCATAGGCCTGGGATTTACCTTTGAATTACCAAAAAAATATTGACATTATCGTGCTTCATGTGTAATTAAAAGTGCATTTACATCAGGTCCCAAAAATATATAGATTTATAGAGGCCACTACTTTATAAAAAGTTATTGTATCCTAGTAATTTGCTGGTTTCGGCGTATGTACATACAGTGCCTAACCCAAGTTCAAATGCATCTATACCTTTAAAAAAAAAAAAAAAAAACAAATTGGGTGAAAAATAACTATATTAAAAAGGCCCTTATTTTTTAAGTTTGCCGTAAGCCTCCGTGAACCTTCGCACCACTGAATATTGAAGATATTGATATTGAAATCGTTGAAACAATATCAGTTAATCTCTTCTTATCTGTCGTTAATTTATCGTATAGTTATTTAGACAAACAAGTGACATAGTTTTCATCTTTCTTTAACTATAAATTTTGGTAAAGGTGAAAAAAATGTGTAAAGAAACAAAAGTTCACCATTCTGGCATTATATTCATAAATCTTCCTAAGTTTTTTTTTCTGAAAGGAAATATTTGTGAATTTAAATTCATTTTCTTGTCAACAAGATGCATTATGCGAATTTCAAATTTCGGTGGTGTACTAACATAAATCACTAGACTCTATGTCTTCTTAGAGTTCCAATCGTGATCCAATCAGTCTACATGTTTCCCAATAATACTCATCCTTCGAGTTTCTACTAATAATAAACCAAATAAGATTCTTGGGCATTTTATATATCCATGGGCTTCTTCAAACATATACTTTTGGTTCTTCTTTGATTAAAATAAATAAACAGTTTTTATTCTAAAGTTCCATGCATTTTTAAAGAAGGGTTATTATTTTTCAAAAATGTGGTGGTTTGCTTTTGAAACAAAATTCAGTATTTACCAAATTACAAGAAAACAAGAACATAAAAAAAATTGTATAATTTGTATAGTATCAAGGTGCATAGTTGTTGTTTTAAAGGAAAAAAAAAACATGTGCATTGATGATGACAACCAACCGTTTAACCGGTTTCAAAGATGAAGAGATTTGGCCTTGGGGTGTCTCCTAAATTAGTGGGATTGAATTTCCACTCTTCACGTTAAGTTTCTTTATTTTGTTATGTGTAATTTAAGCATGGAATCAAATGAATCAATAGAGAGAATTTTGCAGAGACTTGTGTTTCTTCTAGCTTTAGATTGAGGGACCTCTAACAATTAATTAAAGAAGAAAATGTTGGAAATCATTTGCCTTTGTGTTTCTTGGTAGTTGTGGAAGCTTAGAAAAAGTCTCTGTCTTATCTAATTTTTGGATCAATTCCGATTCTATTTAGACCAAATTCAATAGGCATAGTGTAAGTGGATTGAGGTGCGAAATGTCACTATGTATGCGCACACTTTCTTCCTTACAAAATAACCTCTTATTGATACACGAAGCCAAAGCTTTAGGGGCCTTTAGCCATGAGATGACTATAGATTATCCTTGTGAAATCAACCAAGAGGAGTTCTTGTTCTTCTTGCTTTAACAATTGCTTTAAAAAGCCATGGGTGATTGATCGAAAACAAAATTTGGTGGAATGTTGTGAGGCATTGAACAAGATAGTTGATACTTGATTTGATTGTATCAATAACATTTGATACTATAAGCAAAGATTGTAGATATTGTACAAAATGTAAATGATGTTGAAGACATTTTTCAATTATATCAAAGTTAAGAAAGGACAAGACTTCGAAGAAGCGAAAGCCAATTAACAAAAATTAAAATGGATCAATGAGTTGAAGAACATTGGTGTGNAAAAAAAAAAAAAAAAAAAAAAAAAACCTAAGATATTATCAAAAGCAAGACTCAGTGAGAGGTGGTTGTGGGATTAGGTTGAAGCATTGAAGGAAGGACGAGAGGGGACAAGAGAGGGATCGGATCTGTGCCGTTCTTACAAAACTCAGACGCGGGAACGCCTGTCGCAGGAGGAGCCTGCGCGGAAGGAGGAGGTCTTGGTGGTAAGAGGAGAGGACATGGGGCTCGTCTCTGAAGCCTACAGCTAAGAGATCGCCGGAAAACGCAATCGTCTTTGTGAAAACTCATCTCAAAACCAGGAAACGGATCTCCTCCACGCCCTGTTTCCTCCATTTTGTTCTTCTTGATTTTTGATTCTTGATTCTTGATTCCAACTGAAAACGTATCAAGTATTCTGTTTTTTTCTTTTTGTGGATTGGTGGTGTTTGGCTTTGTGATGTTGATACTAATGTTGGTGCTTGGCTTTTTTATTTAAAGGGTTTAAATCTGATCTTTAAAGAGGGAGATGATAGGGAAAATTAGGAGTTGCTTAGCTTGAGGATTTTTTTTTAATAGAGTAATTAGGTGTATGGATAATAATCAACTAAAAATTAGAAAAAGAAAATAGAAAATGGGTGAAAAAAGTGTGGTGGCTGTGTGGTGCGTGTATTGACTCAATATGGCAAAAATAAAATCAAATCAAAAAAAAAACTGGTCAATGGTCAATAGATTGGATATGTATGAAATCTATTATGTTATGGTTAGTGTGCTTTTTTCTTTTCTTTTTTGGCAATTTCTTGTGTTTATTGTTCTGGATGTGGATTAATTTTGGCATGAGGAATGCGTTACCACTGTTGTTGGAAACATGTGACCGCGTACGGCTCTTAAATTTATTTTTAGGCTTTTAGCTTGTAATTCTTTTCTATAAAAAATCCATTAGGTTTATTTTCTTCTAATTATATCTCACATTATATTAGTGTAATGCTTAACATAGTAGATATTTTTAGAGATACACAATCAATATGATTGATATGTGACCATAACTGTGATATGATTGTCTTCATCATCGGCTCATATCATTCTTATTTATTTGTAAATATTGTCTTACCTTAGTTTACATCATAGTATAAATGTAATACAATCTCAAGGTGCAATACAAATCATCACAATTCTTAATATTCTCTCTTCTTTATAGAGATATATCCAAAAATGATTAACCGACTGGAAAACTCAACTTCGCAGATTGATCGAAATATTCTTTGGAATCTGAAGGAAACCTTTTTTGTCAAATAATTTGTCTAAAGTAGCAAAAATAATTGAACGGTAGAGAACTAATCTATACTATAAAAGAAGAATAACTCTCTCCCTCATGCTGACACATCAACATTTTAAATTATTGTAAGTGTGACATGTGACACATTAAAAATAAAATTGTTTTTAATTGTTTAATAATTTTTAAGTTTCTACATTTAAAATACCTCTTCATATTCTTAGGTTTAATTAACAATTCTCATTAAAAAGAGGAAAATTAGTGTTTGAAAATCTAAAATAAAATAATAATAACTAAATATACATAAAATATATTTACATAGTTGTGTATAAAATTTTGTTCATTTGCTTATATAGAAAAATATATATGTGTAAATGATAGAGTTATAATAGGTAAGGATCGAATAAAGATAAAAATATTTCAAGTATCGGAAAATATTCAAAGTATATATAAGATCAAGTGAAGATAGTTCATATATCAGAAAATAGTATTCAAAGTATACTTATAATTTTATGATCAGATAATAGTGTGGATAAGAGTCGATAGTTAAAATCATTACTTTTTCAAATTTCAAAATTAAAATAACTATACGAAAAAATATTGTAGATCAGTAGTATAAAAATATGATTTTTAAAATTAAAAAAATACTTATAGTTAAAACTAAAATAATAAAATTTAAAATTCAATATAGTTTTAATCCCGTGCATCGCGCGGATCAAATTTCTAGTTTTTATAATCAGAGAAAAAGACTCACTCTGTTTCGTGATTGAAACAATATGTAGTTAAAACATGTTATTAAAATTGCATGTGTAGTCCAGCAATGAAAATAGACAATAGTCTGCAAACTCATAATTTATATAATCTGTAGACAATCCCTGAAACTGAAAAAGATTTCCTCTGCTATGAAGTATCCTCAACCTACACGGAAAGTCATGTATTGAGAAAAATGAAATGAGACGAGTCACATGTTAATATGTTTAGTTTAGTGATTACGAGAAATTTGAAATTGAAGAAGAAAATGTAACATGTAAATTAACAATGAATGTGAAAAAATGGGCGGTGTGAGAATATTAAAATATTAAGCTTTTGTGGGGGAGGTTTCACTTTGTTGGTCTCTCCATGTGACTCGAGAATCTATACACACATCGACATAGTTTCAGTAAACACGCCCCATAAAGTTTGCAGTGACAATACCTCTACACTCCACCCTCACATGTTCCCTTTTCATAGTATAACCTTTTTTTTTTGGGTTAAATGTTAAGTATAACTTCTTATATGTATATCTTGTTAGATTTTTATATATTTCAACATCCCATATAAATCTTCTGTGTTTTTATATAGGAGGTTCTAAGTTTCGTCTTGTCACTCCATCAACCAACCTCTAGGCTTTTCTTTTGGTGCGTTTCATCATCTGCATTTGGAAGAGTCAAATGTGGCAGCATATATATTACATCACATAATACATATCACAATGCGTGTATATTTTACATCGACAATCATGATTATCCATGATTTAGTTAGATGCTACCAAAAATATGGTTGTTAAAATTTCACCAAACTATCCATGCATTCTCAAACTGATAAATAATATATATATATATTTCAGTTAATCACAAAAAACACTAGAGAAAAAAGTCTCTTAGAATCTCTGATCTTTTAAAACCATGTGGTGGAGCATTAGTTGTGAACGTGTGATGTGTTACTANTTTTTTTTTTTTTTTGCCGTTTTTTTTTTTTTTTTTTTTTTTTTTTTTTTTTTTTTGGGTAATTGAGGAATTGTGGAATTGTGTGGAATGCAGCTGAATTTTTAAAATTTGTCACCATTTATGTTTGAGGAATGCTGCTAAATTAGTTTTTGAGGAATGTTGCTGAATTTGTGAAAAATTGAGAAATATGAATGATTGTTTGGAAAAAAAATATATAGACCACCACTACCATAACAATAATTAAAGTCTGACCATAAAAGAAAATATTATGACAATATAAAATTGTGAATAAACAAAACATATAAATTGCGAAAATGCATTTATATTATTTAAATTAATTTTAAAAATATATAATCAATTAAATTAAGAACTAAATTAATTGAAGGATGTTAACTATTTCAAACAATTCTAATTTCACTTGATTTCCATAAACTGTGATTTTTGTTGTAGAATCATATAAACATTATCTCACTAAAAATGAACAATATAATTTTTGTTATATATGAATATTCTTTAAAAAAAATTTGAAGTTCAAATTTTAAGTAATATAAAAACATATCTTTTGTTTTATTTTTTAACAGTGAAATGTGACTTATATTTTCATAAAAAAGGTGCAATTTTTTAGCATTTATAAATTTTGATGTTAAATAAATTATTATGAATCCACATTCCAAAATCCTAAATTCTATATATTTAAAATGATTTATTTTATTGAACTATTATTTAAAGTATATGATTTTATTTAGTCTATTACACAAATCATTTGTTAAGTTTTTATTCCGCATTCAGCAAGATTCCGCTGTTACTATTCATGTTACTAACTAATCAGCCAGATTCCGCAACAATTTATCATTTAATTCCGTCAGATTCCGCATTCAGCAAGATTCCTCAGTTACCATTAAACTTTTAAATACCCCATTGACACTCTCTCTTCTAGGTTCAAACTGATGATTAGATGCAATGTATGTTATATAGTATTTTTTTGGTTCTCCTTTCGTTTTTCTGTTTTTGTTTTCTCCAACTTGTGTAAATGTCGAGGCTTCTTTGGAATCATTTCCTTAAAATAGGGAGCAAATTGGAGTAAACGAGGATTGATTCGTCCCAAAACCCCATATTTCGTTCCAAAATAGCAGAAGTCCGTCGTAATTTTACCCAATTCTGATATTTATCACCCACCACAACTCTGTATTACTTTATTTATTTTTCACATGCTGTATTGTTTAAGCTCATGTAGTAAACTTTCATTAGACATAAACAATTTAGGCTGCAACTTCTGAAGAAGAACATTTTGATGGAAATAATTATAAGGATTTAGATAATATATACAAGAAGAGAGGTTAACACTTAACACTTAGTCATGACATCAACTAAAAACCTTTTTTTTTGTCTTTTCCCTAACCAACGTTGGATCCTAGACCAAGAATTAAGGTTATATCTAGTGAAAAAATTTACAATAATTAAGCTTAAAAAAGCAGTTAAGAACCTAAGAAGAAGAGAATTGAAGCTCACAGCTAAGTGAATATTCTTCTTCAAGAGTAGGACCGAACCAATCCAAAGTTGACGAAAGATTTAGACTTGAAGAGACCCCCAAAGAGAAACCTGGTCGGGGAATCTTGTGAAGGCGGTTTCAGTCTTTGTTGTTGTTCTTCAGGGTTGTTCTTGACTTTGAGGATAGTTTGGCCAATGGTTTGTCTTATGGAGTCTATAGTCTTGGCATCAATTGAGTAACCAGATGCATCACTCACATAGAACGTGTTCACAGCTTTGCCTCCTTTCGTTTTCACTTCAGCTCTTGTGACCGTTAAGCTGTTTTCACGGAATATCCGAGTCACATTTGACAATAAGCCTACTCTATCCGTTGTGCACAGCTCCAACTTCAATCCCTAAAACACCATTGAGGAGAAAAGACAATGATCTTGATGTAAGAGTTACAAAAGTAACAACACAGAAACTGTACATATAGTGGATGCTTAATTACCTCAGATACTCTTCTTTTGACTGCTGCTTCAAGACATTGTATGACTCTTTGCTTCTCAGCCTCTGATTTTACAGGAGATCCATCTATATGTCTCACATAATACTCCTGCAAAGCAAAAACTAATTAATCACATAAGCAAAAAAGTAACAGAAGAAGAACAGATTCAAGGGATATTTTCTTGTTCTCCGTGGCTTTTACCTGATAAGCTTCTGTGCCTTCAGTATCAACGCTTCCGTGGAACACAACATACTGCATATCAGTTAAAGTGCAGACCGTGTCAAAGAGAAGCTTTGCTCTGTCTTTACATCTAACTGTGACTACAGAGTAATCTTTATCGAGCCAATTATCAACACAAACATCTGGTCTTTGCCTATCATCTTGGATGGATGAGGAATCATCATCAACAACACGGTGTTCATAGTCTCTGTCTTCAAACATCATCTGATGAAGCCTCCTATCCGTGTGGACCTCACCGTGAGACACAACGGTTTTGGCTTCTCTCGGTGCGTTGCTTCCCTTGAGCACATTCCTTAGAAGGTTCTTGATCCGAGATAATCTCTCTGGATCAAGAATGGCACAACCGGTTGAGTCATCTGTCACTTCCATCACAGCAGCTGCTCTGGTGTTGTGTGTCCATACCTCGGCGTTGAGGACACTGCATTTGAGGTGGGTCAGGACAGCTGTCAGCTCAGACAGCAAACCTGGTCTGTCACATCCTGTTAACTCGATAACCGTGCTGTCTGTTGATGGTATGACACCAACAGTTCTCATGGAGGTTGAGAAACAAGCTTCAGGCCCAAGAGACTGGAGGATTTAACCCACAAATCAACACTCATTAGACTCATTTTACACATAACTCACATAACAAGAAGAGTAACCAAACTCACTTTTTGGATATAGTCTAGAACAACTTCGTCTGTGACTTTGTTTCCATCTTGGTCCGTGACATTAAACACTGCCATGTGCAGAGGGAAGAATTAAAATTCCTTGTTCAAAACAAGTAAAAGAAATTCACAAAAGAAGATATTAAGAGGTGGAGCACACATACCATCCATGAACCAACCACCATCAGAGGATATATAAGCTTTGGAGATAGTGAGGTTAAGATCAGTGAGGATTTGCACAACTTCAAGAAGAATCCCATATTCATTTGCACTATCCACCTGAGAAACAACATCAAGATAAGGTTAAGATCAGTGATGATTTGAAACATGAACCCAAAAAAAAAAAAAAATATGAAAGTATACCCTTATCACAGTTGCGTTCTTGCAAGAGTCATTATCAATCACAACCCTATAAAAATAAAAAAACAGAGGTTTTTTTTTAAATCCAACATCAGAGATATTAAAATGGTTTATAACAACAACAACAAAAAAAAAAAGGAATAGAATAAGTTGAAGTTACCTCGGTGGATTCATTCTTCTAATGAGTTTCTCGTACTCATCATCCATGTCTTGTGAAAAACTCATGCTAACATCTGTAATCAAACATCCCAACAAAAAAAAAACAGTGAGAAATTAATCATTCCTTGGTGGGTAATTTCAAGAAAATCCAAAGTCCAAAACTTTCATGGAGAAACTATCTTCTTGTGGAAGAGTGAACAAGGAGGGAGAGAGAGAGAGAGAGAAAGAGAGTGAAAAATCACAAATACCATAGCAAATCACAGGTCATGTACATAAGAAACAGATATCCCACCGACAACAAATCCTAAAATGACTTCTAAAAAGCTATCAGAGAAACCCAGAAGAAGAAGACCCTTATGTAAAAATCATAACAGCAGCAAACAAAACAAAAAAAAACGCAAGCTTTCACCATTAATGGAAGCTCTTGCCGAAAATTGCATGAAGAACAAAAAAAAAAAAGAGCAACTGAAATGAGAGGAAAAAAATAGACTTTTACCCATTATTGTTCCTTAAAATGTTTTTTGGCCACTCTTTGATTGTTAAAGTAGTTTCAGTAAATTCGAAGAAGAAAAGTTGGAGAAAGACCTGCATATATAATGGAGACCCACAAGATCTTTTCACTCGCATGAAATTTTATAATATTCCTAACATTAAAAAAAAAAAAAAATAGAAATTAATCTGACACGATCCTCCCATAAACGAGCAACTCACAGAGAAATTGTATTTCTTTAATATTATTTTATTTTACTTCACTTTCCCGCGGCTTCGATCGGAGAGAAGGAGAAAAACTTGTTCGCTTACTGTTGTTATTATACGGTGAAGAAGAAAGAAGGTAAAGAAAAGATGGGTGAACTGTAACTCTCGGCTTACGTTAGCTATTACCGGCTCGTTTACGCATGTTTTAGTGTGGGGAAATTGCTAAAATGCGCGGATAAGTAAACCCCACGTGAAGGTAAATAGATAAAAATACAGGATAGTAATAAAAGACGGGGGGTCTCTTCTTATCAATCTGCCACCCAAAATTGTAGGAGCAGAAGTAAAAAGATAAAGTTATTTTTACTGTTTCGAGTTTTAAGCAGATTCTCTGATTCTAAAGATTCATAGACGTTAAAGATTGGATCGTATAATAGAGATTCTGAAGGATAAAAAAAAATGATTTTATGTATATATTCCTTCTCGATGAAGAGATTCATAGCCCGTATATATGCTATCGAATATGAAAAATATAGAATGTGCCCATAAAATCTCTGAAGAATATTTTCATTTCTCCACAACTTATGCGCCAAAAGGAATAATATAAAGGTTTATTTCCACTTTCAAATCAGCAAAATAAATAACTGCAAATGGGTTTTTTTAGAGTGGCCATATGGAATATTGTACCGTATCGTATTTTTGTCTAGCGTTTGTTTTCCTTATTTTATAATTTACAATAGAAAGAGAAAAAGGCAAAAAGTGAATTCCTATTATAAAACCCTCTATAAAACTTGCAAGCATAATAAAAGAGACCCTAATTAGTAATTAATACTATACAGAAACAATAGATATTTGTGTTGTGTTAAACGTTGATGGGTATTGTAAACTAGTGCAATTAAGCCAAGTAATTGAAAGAAAAACGTACTAGTTAATGTTATGGCGTACGATCAACAGTTTCGTCTAAGGATTATGTTGATGTAACAGAATTAATTACAATCAAGATTCAAGAATCAAGCAATATGCCTACACATAAATGTGGAGAGAGAGGTAGATGGGAAATGAAAGGCACATCATAACGTGAAAACATAACGCTTACAGTAGTAACAGAGAAGAAATGTACTCTTGCTTTACGTACTATTGACCGTACCCTCATATCTCTCTTTTTTTTTTAAAGACCCTCATATCTCTTTCCCAATATTCCACTTAACGTTTTATTTTTATTTTATTCTACTAAATTATATATAAATGATTACATGAGATTCGAAATACCCCAGCATTTTCCGTGTTTTTCAACAACCGAAGCTATGGAATTTAATTATGTGTGAGTTTTTTTAACACACACCATTTGTGTTCCAATTTTCCTTGTAAAATTTGAGCTCCATTAAAGAAATAGTATTATTAGATGGAAAATATGTATAAATAATTGACAAACGTATAAATGAGATTGGACTTTTATTCTTTGAAAAAAATGAAAAATGTTTTTATCCGTAGTATATACGGTGATTGTTTGAGATAAATAAGCTGAACAAGAATTTCTTATGATGTTTTTTTTTTTTTTTATGAAATTTCAAACTTATTGACAACTTGTGAAATAATTTGGGATTTACAAAGGATGATTAAAAAAATCAAAGAATACAATGCCTAAAGTGGGATGATAGTCCTACTCCTATCCAAACCAAAAACAAGAAAGATGTCAAATATGATGGAGTGTATTTTGATGTCTTATGTGATGGGTTGAAGAATTAAGATGTATACATACTGATTAATATATAAGATTCCTTTATTTCAACAATATAATACATGTAAGATTTCAACAATATAAGGCCTTTAACAATAACAAAAAAAAAAGGTCTCAACAGTATAAAACTATTAACAAAAAAAAAGACACGTGAAATTCAAACCGATTTCTGCCTAACAAAACTTGAAAACAAAACTTACCCACAGATTTGAAATCACGAGAAAAACCTATCAACATATAAGAAGGATTAAGTGTGTATATATCTATGAGACATTGACAAAAATCAAACAAGTAGCACGTAGTAACCAGTGTGTAGGTAACCATAGTTAGAAAGTGAGCAGAGGAATGGTTTAAGAAAAAAATAAAGAAACAAGTAGCGGCCAACTGAATTAAATGGTTTAGATGCAGTCACATGTGGTTAGGCATACAATATGTAAAAGCATCAGCCGGTTTTTTGTTCTTAGGGTCTAGGGATCTGCTGTGGCTGCACCTACATTTCTCTTACCGTGTGTCCCTCTCCTCTGATTTTCTCTCATTCATGAATGATTCATCACCGTCTCTATTTATTTATCCCACGTTTTGTGTACTCTCCCACTTGATCATCTCTCCAAGCCAATACCTAATTAAGACAGTTTTTTTATGTTTGTTAGACTAATTTAAGATAGTTGTCGTTCATCTAAATAATAACATATTCGAATAGTAGACAACATACAAAAAAAAAAAAACTCATCTTTTGAAAATCTCACAGTTGAACGTGTTGAGTTATGAATTTTAAGACGAATAGTTTACTGATAAAAAAAAGCATAAAAATATCGTGCTAATCCGCAATACTGTTTAACAAATGTTTTGAGGTTTGTGTAGTAGTGTACTGGTTGTTAGACGAAAGTAGACTTCATAGATCAAAATGGTCGTGGAGGCTAAATTAAACAGTATAATTCTGATATACATTGAGTCAACAATCATAAAGAGGCTAACTTATTGGTGTATCTATGTTCAGAATTGTATAGAATCCTTTTAATTTATTACTTTTACTGTGTAAACGGCAGATATAATTTCCCACATTGTCTCATATCAATGGAGTATGCTATTCAAGGTTGGTTAATAATATGCTATTCAAGGTTGGTTAATAATATCTACTATGACTGGCTTTTATTGGTAAGGAGAAAAAAAAAAAAATTCAACGGAGAGGCCCGAAATAGTTGCTAATATATACTATTTATGTATAAACCCTGTTTGTGCGTGTTCGAGGCGACGAGGTCGTTGGTCCAAAAGGTTGCTTTCGGAGATCGCAGACAAAGGTTTAGCTATAAAGAGGAGATTTACAATATATATATATAAATTATACAAGTTACGTACATTTGTCCGAATCGAAGTGATGTGAAGGTGACCATGTTCCTTATTAATTCATGGTTTTGTCTTGTCGAGACTCAAGCGCGGGGCTCTATATATCTACACACGTAGATGGACTAGTCACTACTTAGTCACCAACTTGGATTTTCTCTTTGTCTTTTTTAATTAATTTGGTCAAATTTGAATTTTTCTTGTATTAGTTTATTGTTCGTGCATTGGAATTAGATTGTTCGTGCATTGACCAACTCGCCAAATAGAATATGTAAGTCTATTTGGCAATGAAATTAATGTTAATGGTGCAGGCATGTAGTAGAGATTAGTTTACAGGTTACTTACTACAATGCTATATAGTTAGAGAAACCGTTCAGAAGAGCGACAAAAAATAACAATTAAGAAAAAAAAATGGTGATATTATAACGGTTTAAATAATAAAGAAAATTTAAATTTAAGTGGTATTTGAATATAATATTATTGTTTGGTTTTTATTTCTTCCATATATTGGTTTTGTTGTTCCAACATACAAAAAGGATTCAAATTAATGTTTCTTACTCCCAGTGATGGGATGAAAGTCCTCTACGCTAACATTTAGCACTTAAAAGATACTATATTACTACACTATTATTTTTTTTGTAACTATTATCATATTAGTATATTACTATCACTAATTATCGGTTATAATGCATAGCCAGAAAGCGAATTCATGGAAGTGCGTCACATGGTCACATGCATGGACCGGCACTATACTCAAATAATGAAAATACTATGAAATACTTGCTTCTACTTTTCTTTTTCTGGTTAATCGGAGAAATCGTAAGTCTAAGTACAGACTAATTTTCTGAAAGTTCATAAAAGTGTCTAAAAAAGATAGCCAATAGTGATTGAAATTTGAAATCACAATAAAATCATTTGAATTCTACAAAAAAAGTATTTAGAGTGAATCCTTTAACCAATAAACTATTAATTACCAATTAGTTAGAAACTTGTTTTTATTTTGGAAGAGAGTGTCGTATTTTTTTGTGTTTATAGTGTTTAATGGAATGTAGTTTTGCTAAGTAAGACTCTATATGACTAATATATAAAGAAAGGATGATGGCGTACAAATATTTGTTATTAACTTATTATATACACATGATAATAATAGGTAAAAATGGTTATCTCAGATTTTATCCTTTGTATTTAAACGTATGTATTTTCACCTTTTTGTCTTGATTTTCACTTAAAAAAAAAGTATATAAATGATAAATGAGACAAACAAAGCTGCACAAATTTAAATGGCGCTCATATTACAAGTTCCTTATTTTCTTGACATATCTACTGCAAAATTGCAAATCCCTTATAAAATTCAAATTTAAAATGTTTCTGTTTTCTTCTAGTCGTGAATGTATGACCATTCAACAGGTCTCAAACTCGACAACGGTTTTCATGAAGTTTTTAAAAAATAAGTTATACATTAATTAATCGAAAAGTAAACCGGCATGTATATAAGTTTGTATAGTATGGTCCCCAACCCTAAGACTAGGTCATATCAGTTTATAGCCTTTTATAGGCCTATGTAGTTCAATGGATTCTTGGTTCAGTATGAGTTTGTTACACTTCATAACCTAATTTTATAATCTAACTTAACCTGTGATTAACTACTAAATAACTGTCTTCCGTTACAGCTTAAGCCAGGTAGTTATTAGTTAATCAAATTATAAAATACTCTGAGTCAATGGTCAATTGCACGGAGACACACCCTTTTCTCTACGTATCAAATAGCTAATTTTATGCTTGCAACAAGAAAATTAAGCTTTCTCAAGTTTATATAAATAAAAGATAAATTTATTAAACATGTAGTTGTTTTAGCTACAAAAACAAAAAAACCAGTCGCCTTGCCTTTAGTCCTTTACGTATACCACTTATAATTTTTTTTTATTATCACACTAAAATTTGACAATCCATTTCAAAAACATATTATTATAACGAACAAGTACAGATGCATACGAACATAGATATAATCGTCGAATTGATATATGGACTATTGTTAAATTCAAAAACAACTTGAAGAAATTTAAATATAAGCTTACAGAAAAGGATTTGTGGAATACTTTTGGTTTATTATTAAAAAAGAAATTAGTTATGTTTTCTTTTAAAAAGACAGAATTAGCGGAATATTTAAATTTTAAAGTGAAGTTGCACGCGACGTGAGGCAGACCCGTGAGTCAGATTTTCATGTGGAGACAGAGTACTGGCAGTCACGCACGTGTCACGTGTCTTTCATTTATTTTTAAAAACTTTAGATTTTTAACTGTTTTTTTCTCCCCTAACTGTGAAATAGTACTATTTTAAAACTCGTACCTATAAAATACTAGTTTTCGTAATTTCATTATCATACTTTGATTACTTTCTAATTTTCTATACACGACTGCTAGAAAAAGAATTGGATATCGACAAAGGAATAAATATTCGATAAAAAAATGATAATCCTAATAATTAAGGAAGAGAGAGAGAGAAAGCCTCTTGGAGAAGACGAAGGGACGTCGGCACGAGACTAAGGGTCCACGTCAGACGGAGCTGTAAAAGTTTGAGATTCTGATTTTTGCTAACGTGCACACTTTCTTTCCCGTAATCTTTTTTTTTTTTTTTGTCTCGTTAAAAATACCGTTTGCATTGAAAAAATAAATGCTGTCATCAAAATGTTTCTTTCGGTTAAGACTGTCGTCAAGGTGTTGCATTACAATTTAATAAAAACTAAGGCTTATGTATTAGTATTCATTTCTGAAATGTCTCTTTCTCATCACCTTTGATAATTGATAGTAGTGCATAAACGTGACTACGTGAGATCATTACTTACGCGAAATAATGACCTTTGTTTACTAAAGAATAAAGAGTCGTCTCTTGACGTACTCTTTTTCCAACGTATAATCAACTAATGTATCAACGTTAAGACTACTATTCTTCTCAAAGATTGACCTTTATCGTCATGACTGGAAAGTGGAAACCATAGAGTATATTGTTTTAATATCTGTTTCCGATAATTTATGTATATAGAAAGTACTTTGAATTTCATAATTTTGGATGAGCATACTGCATATATAAGTGTTTTAATATCTGTTTCCGATAATTTAAATTATTTAGATCTATTTTAAAACAAAATACAATAAACTCCTCAAATTTTGAAACTGATTATAATTTTGAAAGTGATATCTTTATCAAGTCTCTGAACTATATATTGTCCAATGCTATAAAAATACGAACAAACCAACACTTGAGTTATACCAAATCGTTTAGAATTCTGCTTAATGCTTATAGATACATTGTCTAGTTTATACTTTAGAGGTTTAGTTCCAAATCCAAATCCGTATGGCATGACTCGCGACTCCTTCACTCGTTTCTTCAGGCCACTAAGCGTCCGTTTTGCTGCCCTCGCTGGCCCACTAAACTTCCATCTCATAGCCGTTGCATGTATTTGTATTATTTCTTTGTGTAATTAATAACCACAACAGTATTTTTCTTCTACTTTGTTACAACTTACAATTATTGCTCTATACTCTCGTCACTTCAAGGTCCAAAAATCCTTGGTTTAGACGGTAGATTTTTATCAACGGAATATCTATATATATAAGTATATAACCGTTGTGATGTATAACCGTTGTGATGTTCTTCGCTTTTGTCTACTGCCTGACTTATTCTGGCATCCTAGGTTGCGTAGAAGTCACGAAACCTACATTCGGGCGAAGTTTGTACTTGCCACGGACTCGAGCAGTTCTCGTAGAAGAAAGGGATCAAACTCACTTCATAATCTCTTTGAATAAATATGTAGTTTTAAAATGGTAAAAAAGTTTAAAACTTAGGTCATTTATCAAATATCTTGACATACAAAAAAGTGCATTCAGACCAAAAAATTAAAGTATGAAAACGTAGATTGGAACGACAAGATAATAACTGCTAAAAATTGAAGTATATGTAACACAAGTGTATCAATCAGAAAGGATTTGGATAAATCTCCAAAGGGATGGGCAACTTGGCTCACTTCACAATCTGACACCCACAAAATCAACCAAACTGGTCCACCCATCACCCACTGTATAGATCTGACTTGATTAAAATTTATTTAATATTTGTATGCAGGCTAACATTATAATCTATAACATGCGATTACACGAATTGACAAGATGTTATCAATGAAAATTATTTTAAGATGACTAAGAAAGAGTCATATTTCGGCGTCACCATTTCTGGTATGCAGCATAGACAAAGGAAGCCATATATGGGCGGAGCATACCGAAAATGTGTTTTTAAGAAAATAAAAAATTATATATATGAAAACGATACCATATTAAAAAAAAAAAAAAGGGCGGAGCATACCGAAAATGTTTGACCTGTCGTACAAAGAAATGGTCCTGTGGGCAGAGAGTGGTCTCTGGCTGCATATAAAGATTCGACCACAGCCTAACCATATATTCTACCTCTCACTCTCACCATTTATCTTTCCTTCTTACCCCAACAAATTATTTATTTTTATGGTCTTTTCAGTGAACACCATAACATTTTTTGTTATTCTTGTTAATCACAACGAATACATGTATAGTACTATATTTTTGTTGTTGTTATTCTCCTGCCAATAGATAAAGTACTTAAATATACTATAGTACGTTATTGGCAAGAACAAGTGTGCCTTTTCTTTTTGTACTGTGAGGGATTGATAGACATTATTGTATATTGTAAATTTGTAATAGAGAGTAGAAAGCTGAAGCCCTGTTGTGGGTTATTAGTGTGCTGGCTTTATTAATACTTCCTCTGTTCTTTAATAGTTGATGTTTTAGAAAAATGTATTTGGACATTATTTGGATGTATCTGGACTCAAAACACATCTAGATATATCCAGATACATCCAAACACATTTTTCCTAAAACATCAACTATTAAAGAACATAGTGAGTATATTATATTGTGTTTGTACTACCAAAATTAACTAGAAGAATATGATTATCAGTAATATTGTTGTAACATCTCAGGTTGTAATAAATGAGAAAGAGGTTAAAAGAATTGATTTGGCTACCTATGTCATCAAAGTGCACTTACCTTTTCGGTCAAAAGCCCATAAAGAACTCAAGAGTTAAGCGTGCTTGGGCTGGAGTAGTGGAAGGATGGGTGACCTTTCGGGAAGTCCTCTGCGAAACCGTATGAGTTAGGAAAAAACACGGAAAAAGGTCGGGTGATGATTGCAGGGATAGTAAATACGTTCTCCGAACCTCCCAAAAATAATGCACCGACCGTCGGATAGGGGTGGGGCCCACGAGCCGAGAGAGGGCGTGGGTGACTCACCGGTAGGGGCAGCGCGGGTGTCACAATTGGTATCAGAGCCGAACCCAGACGTATGTGTGGAGTCGAGTGAGCTCACACTGTAAACCGTCAGGGGGTGACGATCTTGGTACGCAACGGGGACGTTGCGCTCATTGAGTCGGGGTGAATTGTAACATCCCAGGTTGTAATAAATGAGAAAGAGGTTAAAAGAATTGATTTGGCTACCTATGTCATCAAAGTGCACTTACCTTTTCGGTCAAAGGCCCATAAAGAACTCCAGAATTAAGCGTGCTTAGGCTGGAGTAGTGGAAAGATGGGTGACCTTTCGGGAAGTCCTCTGCGAAACCGTGTGAGTTAGGAAAAAACACGGGAAAAGGTCGGGTGATGATTGCAGGGATAGTAAATACGTTTTCTGAACCTCCCAAAAATAATGCACCGACCGTCGGACAGGAATGGGGCCCACGAGCCGAGAGAGGGCGTGGGTGACTCACCGGTAGGGGCGGCGGGGGCGTTACAATTGTGGTGGTAGCATATCAGTCGAAAATTCACATGCAGTATGTTGAAAATGATATACATTTTGTTTATGATCAGAACACTTATTCTACAATTTTTGCAAAGTCTAAACAAAACTTAAAAACAAAAATGGACTATTGTCGTTCAAAGAACCTAACGTTTTGTATATGCTAATAAGATTCTGAGAAATAATTCAAATAAGCATTAAATACAATAGATTCGGCTGATTAAGTAAACTCTAGAGTTTTGTATTTGGTAGGGTTGGCTTCGACTCAAATATCGAGTTAATTGTGGTAATATCGCTTGGAACCAACTTTTCATAATTCTCTTGTTTGAGCGGGCCTTCGTACACTTACCATTGTTGGCAATTGTCATGTAATATACACTCTTGCAATATAATGTTGAAAACTAAATGAAAATAGGTTTTAAGAACCAAAAGTTTGGTTTCACCAATGGAGATGGTCTATATATACTAGAATTTTATTTTTTAGGATATAAAACAGCTGCCAAATGGAGGATATGTCAACGAAATAACAAATGGTCTATATCCGAAACCTGAATCCAAACCCGACCCGAAAAATCCGAACCGAACCTAACCGAAAATTAAAAAAAATTCCGAAAAGTTTATCAAACCGTAAAAACCCAAAAAACAAAAAAAAAAAATCTCTAAAAACCTAAAAAAATCTGAAAAACCTGAAAAACATGAACCGAACTCGAAAAAACCTGAACCAAACTCGAACATTTTCTATATCTCTAAATTCTAAAATACAAAACCCGAAAAACCTGATCCAAACCCGAACCGAAACCCGAATTCCCAGGCCTAGGCAAAAACATGAAAACTGTGTTTTTGGCTATTGAGTTTAATAGTTTATCATGATGGTTATATTGTTTTTTTTTTTTAGCTCAGTATGGTTAGCAGGCTAAAAGACCCATACTGCCATACCATAAACTCTAGATAGATTTGGCCATTTGGGTTTCACACTCTCTCATCACACCAGTACGTCTAAAATCTAAATTAAGGTTAAAACTTGGATATATAATCAGACCACTGCATCTTTATCAACTTAAATTTCCTTGAAAGAGCTAGTGATTCAAAGGAAAAATGAATTTTGCAAGATTAATATACGAAGATATAATTGTCCTACACGCTTCCTTTGCAAGATTAGTATATGCCTGAAATTTTGCAAACACGAAGCTTCTGACTATTGAATAAGTTGTCTTGCACACTATCAACAAAACATCAAACACTTATATGGACAAATCTTCGCAAGTTCTTGAATTTCAGCTTCATGCACCACCAAAAAAAGTTAGAAATAACCAGATGGGTCTACCCACCAAAAAGTTCTTGACTTTGATCTGCTTTGAAAAGTCAAGGAAGGTGACTTTCAGTCAAAATCTGATTAAGCGACCAACTCCTCATGGTTTTAAAGCAGAAAATTCATCAGCTCAAGGTGGAGATTCAGAAGAAATTGAGTCTAAGGAGAGCAATGAAGAATCTGGACAGGACAATAATTTGTTTAAAAATGAAAGTTTAAACAAAGAACTTGAGGTGAAAGACTTGGAAAAAGTTTCAAAGATATTGGGAATGAGGATCTTCGGAGATAGAGCTAAGGATGAAAAAACTTTATCTAAGATTCATACCAATAAAGAGAAAGCAGATTTTCTAAGTAGAGCAGTACCTGGAAAGAAGCTTCCGGTTTGCTGCGAGCTTCCAAGTTTAAACTGAAGCAGGATTCAACTACAGGTAACTCCACTATCGACATTGCACTCTCGCAGGAAGAAGGTAGAAGAACATGGAAACAAGTCAGTTTTCGGAGATGTTCTTATGTCGATAAGATAAAAACCAGTTTGGTTTAATGGGTTTAGGAGTTACCTGGTGGAATCAGTTGTCATGGTGAAGAGACATTGATTCCAGGTGGAGCTGTTGATGGTAAGATTCAAGAAAAGACAAGTCAGTTTTCGGTGTGTCTTGAATCTCAGTCGAGAGTGGGTATTTCAAAGGAAAAAAGAGAAAGTCTGAGACTAAGGTTTCACAAGCAATTACAGATTCAAGGTGATCTCATTATCAAGGTGTTAGCAAAGACAAAAGGGAGAGAAACCAGATGGTTTCTAAGAAGCTTTTGTAAATGAGATAATGGAGATTCAAGGAAACTGAGAAGGGAAAGCAGGTTACCTGTGAGGAAGTGAGGAATCAGAAACAAAGCGCGTTGATTCCGGTTTCAGGTGGAGCTCGTGAAGACAAGAAATTGAGTTAGTCTCATTACAGATTTTCAAGAAATTAAGCAATGTCTCAAGGAAATTCGCAGAGACAAAGCATGGAAGTGATGATTCAGGTTAAGAGGGTTTACCTGTGTCATTGGGACAGTCGAAGAGCTCAAATGACTCACCGGAGAGGCTGTGTAGGAAGAATCGAAATGTTAAAGTTTCGTAAACTGCAATCTAAGAAAGGGAAGTTAAATTCATCACAATATGGAGATGAAGAGGAGTTTACCTGAGATGACAGAAGCTAAGGGACATCGGAGAAAGCAACGGCGGCATAGGAATTGTCGGATGTGGAGCTCTCGTCAGATCAAGATTTGGATCTGTAACCGACAAAAGAGAGAAGCTTCTCAAATTGGTTCAGCTTTTGCAAAGAGGCGGAGCAAGCTTCACGGAGGATGAACGGCGACTGGTCAGAGTCGGCGTCATTGAGTTCGTCGGAGAAGACAGCCGTGATTTACATAGATTCAAATAAAAAGAGAGAGATTCTCTGGCCAAAAAGGAAAAGGAGTCTATCTCAGGCAAAGAGATGCGGTGGTGGAGGAGATTTAATTCGCCGGGAAACGCCCCAGCAGGTGGAGTAGTTAAGACCAGAGGTTATCATCAGAATCGCCATTGAAAAGGAAGAAATGGATTGCATCGTTGGTGTCGACAAAGAAGAGAAGAAGTGCACTGGAATTGGACTGGGTCCAAGGTGGAGATTGTAAATTCAATGGGCCTTAGTCAATTCTGTCCCAATCCGATGGCCCAATCCTAAACAAGCTGATCATGTGTTTTTTCCTTTTTGCTGTGTTCGTCGGTTCCTACAAGAAAAGGAACAAAGGAATTAAGGTAAAATTCCAGAAATCTAAAAGGGAAAACAGAGACATCTTTGGCTATATAAGGAGGACATCACCAACCTAGAAGATTATCCCAAAAAGAAGAGAAACAAGAGAGACAATAGAATAAGAGAGAAGTGGAGAGAGAGATAGAAGATACCGTGAGAGAGAGGAAACAAAGTTCGAGTCTTTGTCTTCCTAAGTGTGTGTTCTTTTATGTTGTAGTCCCTTCTAGTTTCCTTATCTTGGTTCAGCTGTAACACAAAGGAAACTGTGTTAGTAATACAAGTTGTGGGAAAAATGCCACCCAAGACGGTTCCGGTTAGAAGCCGGTAATTCTTGGTTAATCAAATTCTTGTGTCTTATTACTTTTCTCAAACAACAGCAGATTCATATCTAAGAATAAGGCAAAGTAAAAACCCTAACAAGTGGTATCACAGCAATCCAGGTTTGATTGCAAGTGCT
>OVBJ01000815.1:0-41247 GCA_900406535.1 Noccaea bulbosa | reverse complement strand
AAAATGACAATAAAAGTGAAATATGGGGCTGGGTTGGAGATGCTCTTAGACAACTTCAGAAGTATTATTTACTAATATGACATCTCTTATTTAGTTTATATGAAAGCTTTCATTTCGTTTTCTTGAATACAAAATTATATTATTTTTTTGGAAACACGAAATACTTGCTGTAGTAGAGATAGACACATATCGGCGTATATGTGATTGTGAAAAAGGTAAAGTGGTCAAAAGAACTCGGGATAGTCTTTGTAACCACACGCAATGTCCATTTACATTCACATTTAATCATTGTTTAAAGAAATCACGTAACCATTGTGTTTATACTTGAAACTTTATAGTGCTTTTTCATGGTTTAGTTGCTTATCTTTATCGTATATTTACAAACAAGTTATATATACATTTCAATCCGGATATTGTTTTTAATTTGAAGCAGGTTTTGTATTCTAGTGTCACACCATTAATCGATTGCTATGCAATTAAATATACTCTTTCTGAAAAATACGTAACAACTACATATAATAAGATAATTTTGGAAAATAAAAAATTGAAAAAAATGAGAAATGAAGAATGACATAATTTAAAAATTATTAATTACATAGAATAAAATCGATGAAGTTATCTGAAATTAGCTGGGATTTATAGGGCAGAAAAAGTCGAGGAAAGTAATTTAAAAACTACTCATAACACAAGCATTGAGCAAAAAGGATCTTTCGCATAATCCAGTGTAAAAGATTCCACGACGCAAAGCAACTTTACTATACACTTTTTCCCGCTAGCCAAATAGAAACTCTTTTCAATTTATAGCACTAAATTTTTCGAAATATTATTTGATTCTTATAACAATAAAACATAATATTCCGTAACAACCGTAGTCTAATTTCTATACACAATAAAACCACAAGGAATCTAACGGACGGACAAAAAGAAACGGCTACTGTAGCCAAATAACACATGACACGTGTCCACCTAATCTAGGAGGAACTAGGAACTGAAACGTCTCGAAGGACGTCGAGATTTTTATACTTCATTAGATTCTCTCTCGTTGGTTCACCGACACGTGTCCCTAACTTTTTTTCCTGTTTTTGTTTCGTAGTCCACTCTTTTTTTTTATTGTTCTTACAAAGTTGTAACAAACGATAGCTTTTGCTCTGTCTATCCAATTTGAGGATAAGGTTCGTTGTTTCTATCTGAGAGAATCCAATGATATATTTGGTGAATAAGCAAGAATCCTATGATTTGATCATCAGTTCTCGTTTCAGTCTTCTACTTTCTAAAAATTCAAACTTATAATATATTTTTATCATCAATCAATTGAATAAGCACAAAACAATCCAAATACATGATGTATTATTGAAAAGTCATACTCGAAGAAGTTGTTTTATTGGAATATTTTATGATTTGAATCCAATAGCACTAATTAAAAGTTGTGAACGATTTCACGTATGTAATAATAATCAGTTATTTAATCTGAAGATATTTAATGGTAGCTAGTGAACCAATCGATGCTTATAGCTTCAAAGATTCTTTCATTCTCTACAACAAAAAAAAAGTTAAATCTTTTGGATGGTCTTAGTTTAATCTTGTAAAGATGTACAACCAATAAGATGCTGTTTTCTCGTGACAAACAAGCAACAAAGATAAAGGAGTGATTCCAATTTTCTAGAACGAAAACAAAAAGTGATTCCAATCCAGCATGGGTGATGGGTAAAAGATAGCGTAAGTATGTGTTTAGATATAGTGTTCGGAAGCCATGAATGTAAATATCCGATGTCGTCCAGCGGTTAGGATATCTGGCTTTCACCCAGGAGACCCGGGTTCGATTCCCGGCATCGGAGCCTTTTTAATTTTTAGTTCAGAGTTCGAATTCCGAACCTTTTAAATCATTTAGAGTGTTCGCTTCTGCCGTTATGTTGACGGCGCCAAAATCTTTACAAGTCTGGATTTTGGAATTACACTCTGCCTTTGTGTTTTTTTCTTTGGTGTCCTTCGCAAAGATGAATCATTCAAATGCGAGAAAGCTAAGTAATTCGATCAAGAGAAATCTATCCTCTTCTAATGCCTCACAGCGATTGCCTGAGAAAAAGTTCTTCAAATCGAACCAAGAGGACGTTGGTGTTGTTAAGCGATTATGTAGAGCTAAAAGATTTGGTGAAGCGATTGATGTTTTGTGTGGGCAGAAGCTTTTGGGAGAAGCTGTTCAACTTCTGGGTCGAGCAAAGAAGCCACCTGCTTCTACTTATTGCAATCTCATCCAAGTTTGCAGCCAAAAACGGGCGCTTGAAGAAGGTAGGAAGGTCCACGAACACATTAGGAACTCTGGGTTCGTACCTGGAATCGTTATATGTAACCGTATTCTGGGAATGTATGGGAAATGTGGCAGCTTGGTTGATGCACGGAAAGTGTTCGACGAAATGCCGAACAGAGATGTGTGTTCTTGGAATATAATGGTGAATGGTTATGTGGAGTTGGGTTTGCTTGAGGAAGCGAGGAAGCTGTTTGATGAAATGCCTGAAAGAGATAGCTATTCGTGGACGGCTATGGTGACGGGATATGCTAAGAAAGATCAGCCTGAAGAGGCATTGTCGCTGTATAGTTTGATGCAAAAGGTACCGAATTCGAAACCCAATATCTTTACGGTATCAAGCGCGGTAGCTGCTGCTGCTGCGATTCCGTGTATCCGTAGAGGGAAAGAGATTCATGCGCATATCGTTCGAGCTGGTTTGGATTCAGATGAGGTGTTATGGAGTTCGTTGATGGATATGTATGGGAAATGTGGATGTATTGATGAAGCAAGAAACATCTTTGATAAGATCATTGAGAAAGATGTTGTCTCGTGGACGTCGATGATAGATAGATATTTCAAGTCCCGTAGATGGCGAGAAGGATTTGCTTTGTTTTCTGAGTTGGTAAGTTCTTGTGAAAGGCCCAATGAGTACACTTTTGCTGGAGTTTTGAATGCTTGCACTGATCTCACAACAGAGGAACTTGGGAAGCAAGTTCATGGATACATGACAAGAATTGGGTATGATCCTTACTCTTTTGCATCAAGCTCGCTTGTTGACATGTACACGAAATGTGGAAACATGGAGAGCGCGAAACGCGTCGTCGATGGATGTCCTAAACCGGATCTGTTTTCTTGGACTTCTTTGATCGGCGGGTATGCTCAGAACGGAGAGCCTGACAAAGCCTTGAAATACTTCGACTTGCTCCTTAAATCTGGCACCAAACCTGATCGTATCACCTTTGTCAGTGTTCTCTCTGCTTGTACTCATGCTGGTTTGGTCGAAAAAGGACTCGAATACTTCCATTCGATAACAGAGAAGCACAGGTTATCGCATACGGATGACCACTACACTTGTCTTGTTGATCTATTAGCTCGGTCTGGAAGATTCGAACAGTTGAGAAGCATCATTAGTGAAATGCCGATGAAACCGAGTAAGTTTCTATGGGCTTCCGTGCTCGGTGGATGCAGCATTCACGGAAACGTTGATCTAGCCGAGGAAGCGGCTCAAGAACTGTTCAAGATAGAACCCGAAAATCCAGTTACTTATGTTACAATGGCTAACATCTATGCTGCAGCGGGAAACTGGGAGGAAGAAGGAAGAATGAGGAAGAGAATGCGCGAAATCGGAGTCACCAAGAGGCCAGGCTCAAGCTGGACCGAGGTAAAGCGGAAACGTCATGTATTTATAGCAGCGGATGCTTCGCATCCAATGTATAAACAAATAGTTGAGTTCTTGGGTGAATTGAGGAAGAAGATGAAAGAAGAAGGGTATGTTCCTGCTACGAATCTTGTCTTGCATGATGTCGAAGATGAGCAGAGAGAAGAGAATCTTGTGTACCATAGCGAGAAACTCGCTGTTGCGTTTGCTATTTTATCGACACCAGAAGGTACAGCGATTAAGGTGTTTAAGAACCTGAGGTCTTGTGTGGATTGTCATAGTGCTATTAAGTTCATATCGAAGATCACAAAGAGGAAAATAACGGTGAGAGACTCTACTCGGTTTCATTGCTTTGAGAATGGACAGTGTTCTTGTAGAGACTATTGGTAACCGAAAAAAAACTAAGATTTCTACAACAATTGCAATTTAGATCAGAGAGTCATAGAAACTGTATAGGGTACATTGTTTAAGATTTATGTTTTGTAGAAGCTTTATACAATCAAAATTACAGAGATATTAAGGAACAAAAGCATGAAACTTCCTGATTCCAAAAAAAGGGGATGAGTCCATTAACAAAATTTGCTAGTCTGAAGACAAGTTTCGTAAGATGAGGATTGAGGAAGCATACATACACATACATGTATTAATGTAAGCACAAATTGTATTATGTCGTATAAAGACATAAGAATATAGAGGTTCACATGGTGCAAGCGAGCTTAGTGGTAACGAATTCATGTGTGACTAATTAGAGTTTCTTTCTCATTGATGTGATCTCTTCTAGGGATGTATCACCATGTCTCATGGTTCCGAGTTCCGACTCATTAGCATTTGGTTTGACTCCATCTGCAGTTATGATTAATTTAATGCTAATAAGAATCTCGTGTGATAGAAGCACACTCTTTATGTTTTAATAAGAGTTTGAGAAATTAATCATGTGCTCGTGATTCATTGATTTCCTTAATTCTAGAAATTGTATATGTGCATAATCAAATTAAAAGTCAACCTGTTTATTTAAACCATTTTATGTTGGAGGGAACAAAGAATTTAATCATAGATCAGGATCTGCTTTTTCGGTTGTTTGTTTATTTGTAACTTCCAAAGTCAAATTTCAGAACATCCTTTACTGATTTCCTAAAAAGTTGTATACATCTCCACTTAGTCATTCGCTACATTAGAAAGTCATATATAAAGCATCCTCACAAACGTTTAATTTTGAACAATGAAGATAGTTTTGATTTTCTTAAAAAATTCCAAACTTGAATGGCACAAGCTAATTAGTCATGTTATTTTCACTTCTGCCATGTTATTTTCTATTACACATAGTTGATATTTCTAATAACTACAAATCTCAATATCTGTAGCATAAATTCTGAATTAAAAAAATTTCAAGGCAAGCATTTTGCTTGAAGTGCGCCGCAAAATAGCTTATGGAGGCTTTTGTGTGATGCATGGGGATTCACATCGTCCACGCTGACAATACTAACACTTAATTAGTCCCTCTACATCTATTTAAGATTGTCCTTAGGTGGAACCTCAAACATAGACTCACAAACCAAAGAAAAAAATATTCTTGATCTTGAATCTTACAAAATGAATACCAATCTCCTGCTATGTAAATTATTCATAGGAACCTTGTTATTTTGGTTGGGCTCTGTTTTTGTCAAGGCAGAAGATCCATATTTGTTTTACACTTGGAATGTTACTTATGGAACAAGATCTCCTTTAGGTGTTCCTCAACAGGTATATACAAAGATATGTATACACTCTTTGACCCTTCTTAATTAGATTTAATGTTGTTATGAGAAACTAAGATTAATTAATCCATGTCTTTTCTATATTTTTGGTACCATGTAGGTTATTCTTATCAATGGACAGTTCCCTGGTCCAGCGATTGAAGCTGTCACAAACAACAATATTGTTGTTAATCTCATTAACAATCTCGACGAACCATTCATCATCACCTGGTATGTAACTTTAAGTATATAACCGATTAAGCTAACTGCACTTAGAACAAATTTGAAACATTAACTCAGGGTTTGTAATGTGTATAGGAACGGTGTGAAGCAGAGGAGGACATCGTGGCAAGATGGAGTATTAGGAACAAACTGTCCAATCCAACCAAACTCGAACTGGACTTACCAGTTTCAACTTAAAGACCAAATCGGCACTTTCACTTACTTTGCTTCCACGTCGATGCACCGAGCCAATGGTTTTTCTGGTGCTCTCAACATTAACCAGAGAACCGTTATTACCACTCCTTACCCTCAACCCGATGGCGATTTCACCCTCCTCATCACTGACTGGTTCAATATGAGCCACAAGGTATATATATATATACACTTGGGGTCGTTTCAAACTATTTGAAAGTCGTGTAAATTTTAAATCAAAAGTGAATTTGATGTTTTTTTAAAACGTCAGCATTTGATATATATGTATTCAAAAATCAAAAGTCAAAATGAAAAGTCATGTGCCAATGCACCATTCACACCTAAAAACGACATTGTATATTATACACTAATGTTTAGTTTTTAACTATTGTGATTAGGATTTGCAAAAGCGGCTTGACGCAGGCTATGCTCTTCCTCTACCTGATGCTCTTCTCATCAATGGTGTTTCCAAAGGTTTAATATTCACCGGTCAACAAGGTAATATTATCACATAAAACAAGATCCGTGTTTTTCTTACATTCCGATGATCTATTACGTACTAGTTCTTTATTTCCACATCTATTTTCAGGCAAAACATATAAGTTTCGTGTATCGAATGTCGGGATAGAGACATCAATAAACTTTAGAATTCAAAATCACACAATGACCCTCGTTGAAGTAGAAGGCGCTCACACTCTTCAGGAGAGCTACGAGTCGCTTGACGTCCACGTTGGTCAATCAGTGACCGTCCTTGTCACTTTAAAAGCTTACGTGAGGGACTATTACATCGTGGCCTCGACCCGATTTACTAAACCGATACTAAACACAACCGCGAGTCTCCGTTACCTAGGCTCCAAATATGCAGCTTCTGGTCCCCTCCCTATTGGTCCTACTTACCATATCCATTGGTCCATGAAACAAGCAAGAACCATCAGGTATTAATACCGAACCGAACCAGACAATTTTAGATGGGTTTTGTTTGATTAATTTGATTTAATTTGGTGGATTTTAGGATGAATTTGACGGCAAATGCTGCAAGGCCAAACCCACAAGGATCATTTCATTACGGTACCATACCGATAAACCGAACTATAATTTTAGCCAATGCGGCTACGATGATCTACGGGAAGCTTCGGTACACAGTAAACCGGATATCGCACATAAACCCAACAACACCATTGAAACTCGCCGATTGGTACAACATTTCGGGCGTGTTCGATTTCAATACAATCATTAGCACTCCTACAATCGGACCAGCTCATTTTGGTACATCGGTTATCAACGTTGAGCTTCATGAGTTCGTCGAAATCGTTTTCCAAAACGACGAGAGATCAATTCAATCTTGGCACATGGATGGTACTAGCGCCTACCTGGTCGGGTAAGCACCTTCTCCTCTGTTATCCAAACCGGGTTCGGTTATTCTTGAAACCGTAATTGATTTTTTTTTCTTTCTCAGATACGGGTCAGGGACATGGAATGTGACTATGAGGGAACGTTACAACTTGGTTGATGCTGTTCCAAGACACACTTTTCAGGTAATATGATCTTTCATGATGAAATTTAAAATGAAATGATTGTATCTAATAAACGATGATTGGGTGTGTGTAGGTGTATCCGTTATCGTGGACAAGTATATTGGTGTCGTTGGATAACAAAGGGATGTGGAATCTAAGGTCACAGATATGGTCAAGGAGGTATTTAGGACAAGAGCTCTATGTTCGTGTTTGGAACGACGAGAAGTCTCTCTACACTGAAGCTGAACCGCCTCTTAACGCTCTTTATTGCGGCCTAGCCAAACGCCCCCGTTAAATATGTTCACATATAATCTTGTTTTCTTTTTTTTATTTAATTGAATTAGGTCACAATTATAAGGGTTTTGGTTGTTTTTTTTTTTACAAAGTGGAGTGAGTGGGAAAAAAAAAACGTAGTCAAAATTAAAACCTCATTGATATATTTGATGATTATTTTTCTAAACAGACAAATTAAAGAAGAAAAGAAACAAAACTTTATTTAATTTGTCTTATGTTTTTTTTGTTTTTGTTATTTCTTCTTTTGCTACCTTAAAATTTGGATTGTGTTCATGCATCTAAACCAGACTTATCAAAAGCAAAGAGAGTTGATACACTGAACTTAGAGTTTGAACGAAGTTCGGACTGGCCGAATTAAACAAATTAACCAAACCTAACTATTTTTTGGTGGGGTTGTTTTTTATACTTGTGTTAGACCGAATAATACCAAACTGAGATTCGGTTTACTAAACAAACGCAAAGCATAATAATGTATTTTATAACAAGGGAAAATATAACACAATTCCATTACGATAATATCACTACTGTATCACATTCCATCATTCAATGTATTAAAAAAAAAAAACATCATCTTATATTCTTATTAGTCAATGGATCTGAGCGAGTGATACAGTAGGTGAAAAGGTTCCCTTTATTTCTTTTTCTTTTCTCCTAGGTGAAAAGGTTACGTCTTATCTCGAGCGAAACAACGTGTAAAGAAAATCATTAGACTTTCGAAAGTGACAGTTCAATGAGAAACTGTGTAGCTCCAAGCCTCCAACCATAAATGAAGAACCACACAACCTTATGAAGAACCACACAATCACTATCAGATTTTGTCCAAAAAAAATTAAAAAATTGAGACAAACAAAATGAAGCAATTTGTGCTTGTTCACGGCGGTGGCCACGGCGCGTGGTGCTGGTACAAGATCAAACCGGTGTTGGAAGCTTCAGGCCACCGAGTGACCGTTGTTGATCTCATGGCCTCTGGGGTCAACATGAGCAAAGTGGAAGAGATTCAGTCGCTTGAGGATTACTCCAAGCCGTTGCTTGAGGTTATTGAGTCGTTTGGGTCAGAGGATAAGGCGATCCTCGTCGGTCATAGCCTCGGAGGGATATCAGTTGCTCTTGCAGCCGACATGTTTCCTAGCAAGATCTCTGCTGCTGTTTTTGTAACGTCTTTCATGCCCGACATAACGAATCCACCTTTTTACGTTTTCCAAAAGGTAAATCCAAAACGATAAAATGGTAGGATTTATACTATATTTGTAAAAAATAAAATTTATATGGTTTGTGATTGGAATGGCAGTTTCTCGGGAGCCTTTCAGAAGAACAAGTGTTGGATTTCGAGGTTAAGACTTCCGGGACAAAAGATCATCCTCTAATGACTGCTTATATTGGACCTAAGTACTTAAAGAACTTGTATCGACTCTCTCCTATCGAAGTAATTAAGACTCAAGAAATGTTCTGTTTTATGCAAACCCCGCAATAGGGCCTTTCTTTGATGAATCTTTTTGTTAATTGTTAGGATTATGAATTGGCCAAAACCTTAGTGAGAGTTGTACCAGCGGTTAACAGTGATCTGGCGGGGACAAAAAGCTTTACGGAGGAAGGATATGGATCGGTTACTCGTGTGTATATCATATGCGGAGAAGATAAGGGTTTAAGTGTAGAGTTCCAGCGATGGATGATTGACAACTTTCCGGTCAAAGAAGTGATGGAGATCAAAGGTGCAGATCATATGCCAATGTTTTCCAAGCCACAAGAACTCTGCGATTGTCTCGTCAAGATTGCTGATCAATACGCATAAACAAGGTGCCAAGGTTTCAATAATATGAATATCGTAATGAATATTTTTCATGGGTAGATGATTATTGAGAGAAATAAACTCCTTTCTACAACATTGTCCAAATGAGTGGACCTCGGTTGTTTGAAACGCAATTTCCGTGTTTGTGTTTGTCTTTGATGTTTGCGTGAGTATATAACAACAATATTCAAACAAAAAATTATATTTCTGAAAAATATAATATTTTATGTTTTCTTTTTCATAATAATCATTTTACAAAAATGCGAACGCAAATGCCAAACACAAATGCATGGTCCTTCTAATTACCAAAAAACAAAAAAAAGCATGTAGCAGCGGAATTTGAACGAAGTTAAGGGTTTACGGAGGAAGGATATGGATCCGTTACTCGTGTGTATATCATATGTGGAGAAGATTGTAAGATTTTAACACAAAGAGAGTGTATATTTGAGTAGAGATGGAGTTTTTGAGTTTTGAGTTTCAAGAAGAGAGAGAGATTGAAAATTATTTTCTTAATCAAACTTAAGATACAAACACACATACATATATATTTTTTAAAATACACTGAAGATATTTATCAAGATCTACTGTATAAAAAAGGAACAGCCTCCAACGGTTGGATTTGGTAAAGTCGTACACGTGACTTTCATTTTCCTTACTTGTTAGGTCTAACGGCTTAAGACAAGTTGTCTTATTCGTCTTGTCTCACACACACACATTTAATAAAGATAAGGGTTTAAGTGTAAATTTCCAGCAATGGATGATCGAAAACTTTCCGATCAAAGAAGTGATGGAGATCAGATCATATGCCAATGTTTTCCAAGCCATAAGAACTCTGCGATTGTCTCGTGAATATTGCTGATCGATACGCATAAACAAGGTTACAAGAATATGTGTCGTCTTAACATTAAAACCAAAAAAATATATATATATATATATGTGTCGTAATGAATATTTTTCATGGGTAATGATTATTGAGAGAAATAAACTCTTTTCTACAACATTAATAACGTTGTCCAAATGAGTGGACCTCGGTTGTTTGACACCCAATTTCCGTGTTTGTGTTTGTATTTGTATTTGTTGTTTGCGTGAGTACGTATATCAATGTTCAAAAAAAAAAAAATTATACTTCAATTCTGAAACACACATAATATTTTATGTCTTTTTCATATAAATAATTTTACAAAATGTGAACGCAAATGCCAAACATCCCTCCTTCCGATTTCGTTTGGTAGTTACGTTTATAAATTAACAACTTTTTTTTTTGGTTAGATATAAATTAACAACTAAATTTTGTTTATACTAAATAATAATAAATATAAACTATGAAGCAAATAAAGAATCGAGACCTCAAAATTTACAGTCTGAGATGTATTTTCGAAGACATTCATTTCAATGAGTAATTTATTGAAGAATGTAAGTGAAAGAGCTTTGAATCCCGAAAGCAAAACTAAAGGCATCGGCGTGGAACTTGAGCAGAAGGATCTAACTCAACATTTATTTTTGGTTTGTATATATACATGTGTTGTTAACCGAAGAATGTAAATTTTGGTTTTATAGTCAACCCAGTCCAACACGTAAATGAAGAATCTCGAACCCGTCTATTACATGCATACTGGTTTCAAATTCCAAGGCTTGTTTTGCATGTGAGAGTTTCTTGACACAAACGCACAAGAAACATGCATGTATCGATCAACCTATGAATTAGAAGTTGTTCGTAAGAACGTCTAACTTAAACAGCGACTGATTAACTGTACTAATCATATATATACTGTATATATATGGTTCGTTATATACTTTCTTTATTCGAAAAACTATTGGTTTTTTAGCTCAAGAAAACACACACAAAATTTCACCCCTTACCTAAACACCCTTAGCAAACCGTAAAAGGGTCAATCACCCAAAAATGTAAAAGTTCGAAACAAAAAAGAAAAATAAAATGTTTGCACCGACAATGTTGTGTGATATTTTCTGACTAACAAAAAAAAAAGTCAAAAAAATCATGATTCAAGAATATATATTATTAACTAACAAACAAAATTTTACTTATAGACTGGCAGAATTATTTTTTCAAATATTAGCCAAATAGGAGGACGAAAGTACGTAACACAATTTTATTACTGTACTATCACTGATTCACTGTATCAGATTCCATCATTCACAATGAACATATCTCCCCAACGAAGTCCAATTACGTGCTCATATTACAAATTCACATGATTGTTAAATCTTTTAAAATTTGTTACAAAAGATAAATATTTTTTTTTTCTTTTTTTTTTTTTTGTGGCTTGGTGAAAACGTTAAATTTTAGACACGAGGTAGGCCGTATTTATAGTGAAACATATTAGCGTGTCCAGACTTTTGATAGTGACAGTACAACAGAAATGGTCTCTAAATATAAATGAAGAAACACAAGACAACCCCCACAAAGATAGAAGAAAGCAAAAACAAATATATCAACTGAGTCAGAGGATATGACGCATTATTTATAGATTTAGTCGTTTGAGCCATTGCTCGGAGGTTCTTGACTTAGCTTGGCTCGCAGTGTGAACAATTTAGAAACAAAGAGACTAATGCTCTGAAGAAGAGATAAAAGAGATAGCTCATGAGAGCTTTATTTTTGTACACAAAACTAAAAAGATAGGAAGAAGATTAGATTGTCACCAAAAGTTTAAGGATATTTTGATTATAACACAAAGAGATTAAAAGGAGGATAGTTGGTTTGACAAGAGAAGAGATGGAACAAGAAGAGAAGAGAAGAAGAAGGATAGACAGTTTTGTAGAGAGTTTTACAATTCTAACTTATTTTCTTTTTCACTTTGGGCTTGGGCTTGAACTCTTACACGCAGTTGCTAACGGCGTGCCGTTCGAGATTTTGGCCTTGAAGATTTCTGCAATGAAAGAGAGAGAGTAAAAAAAAAAGAGTTCAGTTTCAGATAATTTTACAAGGAGGTTACTGAATGAAGTCGTTATATAAGAGGCATAATGATGCAACAAAACATATCTAATGAAAATGAGAGTTTGAAACCAGAAAAAAAAAAGTGTACTTACATTCATAGAACCGAAGCTGGCTCCTAAACCCGGTGTAATACCTAATAAGGGGAAACAGAGAACAGAACTCAAGATTACAACGAGAACAAATCCTAATACCAACTCTACCGTATATATCATGTTAGAATTTGGGAAACAGATAATGAATCTGTACCAGAAAACTGTGAAGGAGTAGCCCCGATTGATGGAGTTGCCTGGCCAAACAAAGACGGAGCAGAAGCCGGTGTAGAACCAAAGAGTGACGTCGTCTGTGCGGGAGTGGTGGATTGTCCAAACAAAGAGGAGGTAGGAGCAGCAGAAGCTGGTGTGGCAAAGAGAGAAGACGAAGGTGCAGAAGCAGGTGTGTTAAGAAACGAAAAGCCAGCTCCTGAAGAAGGGTTTGGTGTTGTTTGTGGAGTTGCTGAGCTGGTAATCAACCCAGCAACTTGGCTTGAGGTTTGTGTACTTGTAGCAGCAGGTAGATGCAGAGTTGGATGGACCCTTTTAGCAGCAGCTTCCTGTTTTGCGGTTTCCCTTCGATCAGCTTCAAGAAACGGATCGTTGTATTCTCCCCTCCGTCTCTGGTCAGCAAGATACGCTGTTCTCATCGATTCAATGTGCTGGTGAATGCTCTCTACCTGAACACGAGAAATTCAAACCAATTACAAAAGATTCCAAAAGCGTTTCTACATTCGATGTTCAGCACAAGGAATCACTACCTTAGCAGCCACATGAATAAAGAAGTCATGCACATTAGACATGACTTTTGGAAGAGACTCCAAAAGAGAAGCGTGTCGACTGTATTTGTCAGAATCCATGGCAAGCAATTGCTCCAGCTCTTCAACAAACTGTCGACACTCTCCCAGATATTTCTCAAACCTCGCAACAGTCTGCTGCAGAAAAACTGAGGGTTTCTTTGGCACCCCACGGTAGAAATCAGAAACTTGAACAATGGAAGCAACCGCTTGTTGTTGGCCAGAGGAAGCTAGAGCCTGGTTTGCTCCCTGCGCCTGAGATGGTTGAGAACCACCACCACTAAGAGAATGAGTGAATCTTGGCTGTAGCATCATGAAAGACCTAACCGCAATCTCTGCATTACGCAGCATATCTTTAGCTGTCACCATAAGCTCATGCAGCACAGCTTTCTGTCGGTCCATGGTTGTGTTAATCCCACCAAGCTCCTACAAAATTTTCAACAGACCTGAGATAACCTAATAGCATCACTTCCTATCTACAACAATAGACTAGGAATCATCAACAAACCTGAACAATACGGCTTGCATCAAACTCGAACCCTTCACTGGATACAGAAGAGTCATACAGTCGACTGCATTGATCTAACCTCTCACTCTCACTTCTGTATTCCAATATCTTCTCTCTAGAGGATTACACAAACAAGATTAAATCACCAACTGAATCTACAGGCAACTAAGGATTCTAATTTCAAAGAGATTTCGCAAGTGAGTAAGAAAAGCAAGCCTAAGGAGTTAAAAAAAAAAGAAGACGAATCCAAGGGAATTTGAAAAGCGTACTCAATCTGAAGAAGGAGCTTCTGAGAATCGGGATGAAGATCGGCCCATTTGGTACTGTAACTCGCCGGCGATTTATCGTTCGTGAACAGATACAACTGCTGTACTTGCTGCTGCTGCTGATTCTGATTTTGTTGTTGTTGCTGCTGCTGCTGCAGCTGGAATTGTTGCGGCTGAAACGACGGCGGTTGCTGCTGCGGTTGAGGTTGCGGCGAGAAGAAGGAGTTGCTCTGCGGCGGAGGCTGAAACATCTGTTGCTGAGTCTGAAACAGCGACTGAGGAGTCTGCTGCTGCTGCTGCGGCTGTTGCTGTGGGGTAGAGAATAGATTGAACGACATAGCTGGATAAACAGGGAATCTAGGGTTACAATCGCCGGCGAGGATTTGGGGTCGAGGAAAAAGATTCAGAAGCCACTCCTCGTTAAAACTTTAAAACTAAAATCTCGAATAAGATGAGCGAAAAGATGTAACTTAATATTTCACCTTTTTAATAAACTTGAGGGCTCTTTTGTAAATATTCAGTCTCAAACTTCAAAGCAAACAAGCCTCTTTATTTTCCCTTCTTCTTCATCCGTGCAGATTTTCGCCTCTGTTCTTTGCTATTCACTAAAGGTTTCATCTTTCACTTTCTCCATGTTCCGTCGTTTTCTGCGAATGTTTTCGACTCTGTTTTTTTCGGTTTCCTAAGGGACAATGCTCGTGTTTTGATCTCTAAATGGTGCAAGATTTTAGCTATTATGATTGGTCTAGTTCTTAGGTTTAGATCAAGCAATATCCTTTTAACTAAACCACTCAAAAGTCAAAACTTGCTCCAGAGTATATTTTTCGCTGATGCAACAGTTTCGTTTAATAAGCTTCTGTGTTTTGTTTTCCTTGATCCACAAAGCATTCAACTTTTCAACCTATTTGAAACTATCACACGTCTGTGAATTGATTCTCTAACTGTGGATCCTGGTTTTTATTGAGTTTCTCAACACTTAGGCTTTGGTTTTGCCACTATTTGATGGTAAGTTACTATTCCTAAAGTCTTCACCTTTTCTTGTTAATAGGTGTTAGCCTGAGACTGAGAGGACTCCAAACTTAAACCATGGCGTCGGCTTCTGGTACTGATTCCTTCAAATTTTGCATATACCTTTGTGTTTCTCTGTAAAATACAGTATGTGTTTGTGAATGTTTTTTGAGATATGTGTTCCTTGGGGGGTTTTGCAGTTGGTTTCAAGTGTAGAGAAGAACATAGGAAGCAAATGGAATTAGTGGATGCTCGTAAAGCAGGGCTTGCTCCGGCTGAGGTAGATGAGGATGGAAACGAAATCAATCCTCACATCCCTCAGTTTATGTCAGATTCTCCATGGTATTTCTACTCTAAAAAACCGGTAAGCTAATTCATTATAATGCATGGTTCACTTGCTTCTTCTTGTTTGAACATGCACACTGAATACTCTGTTTTGCGTTGGTCTTGACAGGGTTTGGATCATCAAAGGAATCAGAAAAGTGTTCACAATGACACTAACGCATGGTATGACAGAGGTTCAAAGATCTTTCAAGCTGGCAAATACAGGAAGGGATCGTGTGTTTCTTTGACTTCAATTGTTAAGTTTACTATTCAACCGATCTTTGAATGATTTCTTCCTTTTTGTTCGTTCCTTGTGACATTCCTAATCTCAGCTACATGATTTCTCTGATTTTTTTTTTTTAAATTTATTCCAGTATTCTCTAACGTGGCCCGTCTGATTCTTGTGAAGCTGTGGCGCAATGTCGCATGATGTGAAATCATGTCCGGAGAGACCTCGAAAGGTTGGAGCGAATTATACACAAACAAACAAGAACATTGCACCTGATGAGAAAGTGGAGAGTTTTCAACTTGGCCACGATGCTAGAGAGACCCATGGAACTCTTTTGATCCTTCAAGCTAAGTGAAAACGCAACCAGTGATGTGGAGGAGGAAGAAGATGATGTCTCGGTTGTATGTCTAATTTTTCACATTGACAGTAATCCCTTTTTCTACCAATTTAGCATTCATCAAGAGCCTAAACATAGGAGGCATTACAGGTGTTTTAGATAGAGCCCCACACTTCCTGAAAGAGCCACGTGTCCACTACGTGTACTGCGTAGATTTAACTTCTTATTACAGCTGGTGTACATCCTCCAACCACAACACTAATTAAGCACATTAACCTAAAAACGTTTTGAATTTCATAAGAGTAAATCAAAGAACTGACCGTTGCTCTGTTCATCTTCACTCACTAAAATAAAAATCTCCCACCTTTCTTCTTCTTATCGAGAACAAAGTGAAAAACCAGAGAGTGGGAGTGGGAGTGAGAGTGAGAGTGAAAGAGAACTCACACAAGTTTGAGAAACCAAATACGATGAGAACGAGAGGGAAATGTTCAATACCCGTCACGAACCCTAATCCAACAGCCGGCGGGGACTCAAACGTCTCGATCTACGAGAAATGCAGACAAGAGAGGATCAAGGAGAATCTCCAGAGGATGCAGAGTCTCGGCATCTTGGATCTCTCCCTCAAACTCAAATCCGAGACCCGACCCGTTAAAAGGCAATACCGTAAAGCTAATTCGGATCCGGATCCGGATCGTGATTCTACGCCTCCTCTTCAGCTTTCCGTCTCCACCAGACGATCCTCTAGGTTAATTTAGTCGCTTTTAGTCTCTGGGTTCTCTAAATTGGCTTTTCCAAAAATTAGGGTTTTTGAGTAGAAATGAGGATTTATCATTTTTCGTCAGATTGAAGAAGGAAACTCCAGTTGCTCGACGATCCTCGAGGTAATCTCTGGGTTCTGTTATCGTTGAATCGATTTTGCTCAAAATCAACACGAGTGTAGAAAATCAAAGTTCCCGTTTTGAAACGTCGTCTTTCAGATTGAAGAACGCAACGCCGGTGACCTACTTCGAGGGAGCTGAAGAGAAGAAGGGCAAAGCATGTAAAGAAGAGATTGCGTGGGTCGGAGAAGGCGAAAGGCCAGAGATTTACACTGATGAACATGAGAAGCTTCTAGGTAACACAGAACGAGCCTGGGAGCTTTTCGTAGATGGTTACGACAAAGATGGGAAACGGATCTATGATCCTGTTACAGGAAAGAGTTGCCACCAGTGCAGGTTAGTGAATACTGAAGGAACTTGTTTTAACAAAAAATGTAGATTGATTCGGCTTCAGGTCTAATGGTTACTTGTGGAATTGACAGGCAGAAAACGCTTGGTTACCGTACACAATGCGGCAGATGTCACCCATCGGTCGCGGGTCAATTCTGTGGAGATTGTTTGTACATGAGGTACATAAACGCTTACCTTTTTATCTGTTGCTGTTTCTGTGATTAATGAATGTTTTTGGATTTATATGTTGTGGTGGTTGAAACAGATATGGAGAACATGTGCTTGAAGCTCTGGAGAATCCGGACTGGATTTGTCCTCGCTGTCGCGGGATCTGCAACTGCAGTTTCTGTCGTAAACACAAAGGGTGGTTGCCTACAGGCGTAGCTTACAGAAAGGTAGCGATCTTGATTAGTTTCCCTCTTTTTTTTTAGCAGATTCTTCTCTCGGCTTTTCGTTTGATGTTTCTGTTTTCAGATATGTAAGTTAGGGTATAAGTCTGTTGCACATTATCTGATTCAAACCAACAAGCAGTCAGAAACAAGTGATGATGGTGAAACTGATGATGAGAGATCGCTATCTTTGAAAGAAGCAAATGTATCTTCTGAAGAAGATGATGGGCTTGACGACGATGGCATTGATGATGAAGAAGAAGGCGCAAACAAGAATCCGGATTCAGCTAGGGAGAATCAAACTTCAGTGATTGATGATGATGTTGGTGTAGGTGATGTCAAGCCATTAGATGTGAATGAGATGGATCCAGCAACTCCTGTGATCTTTGATGTTGAGGATTATTACGCAAAGAAAGACAAGAAGGGAGAGACGAGCAGGAGCAAGAGAAAAATTTCTGTTGAGCCAAACCCAAATAGCATTGGTGGAAGACTTAGGCAGCGTCGCAAGTGTCAAGCTTCTTGAATGAGATAAGTTTCAGCTCTCACTTATTAGACTTCTCTCTCCTCTGCTTTTGCTTACTGCAGTTTCATGCAAATCGGAATGTAATCTCCATTTTCCTTTTTTCTGACGGTGTAAACATGCATCATGTAACAACTGTCATGGCATGTCAGTCAAATTCGACAGTTGTATGAATGTTGTCGAGTAGATGTATTAAGTGTGTTAAATGTTTATGTTCGTTTTGGAGTTGCAATTGCAGTGTGTGAGAGTTTGGGCTTTGTTCTTTGGTTAGCTCTGATGGGCCAGACTTTTATTAGAGTGGGCTTATAGTTAGTCGTGAGCTAATTGGGGTTTTCTTCCGAGAACAAAACTCTCCGATCTTGTTCTCCGGCGGTTTTGCGGATGATAGTGGATTGGTTTGAGGTGGTGTGTGATCCCGTCGATCCCTTTAAGGGAACTTCATTGCCAAAGTTATTGTGGCCCATCAAGATTAATAAAGGTCACAGAGGTTTTAAGTGTTTAACCGTTTAAGTGAAGCATGTGCAATGTAAACTACTTTTTGCTACAGTCATTTAATTTCAAAGCTCCCCTCTTTATATACTTTAACTATATCCTGGAGTCACTAAATTAACGCTTTATTGAATAACTATAATTTTGCACTCCACTAAATTTAGTTTTAACTACAATTCAAATTTGGAAATTTTGAAGCTACAACTTTATTAATGGGTCTGGTACGGTACCACTGTACCACGTTGATGTAACTCGGCTCGAAGTCTTCAAATTAATTATTATTATTGTATTTAAAATTTAAAAGTTAATTATTCGTTTGGACTTGGAGTACCTTTAATACAGCAGAATAAACACGAAAAGGAGAATGAAAGCAATTATACGTGCTTTGTCTCACTGAAAAGGACATAATTTGAAACCAAGCAAATAACTAAACCACGCAAAACATAAAAACAAAAAACAAAAAAAATTATTCAATTTTAATCTCTAGAATAAATAGTCAAAGACAGAAGGCATTTTTATTTTATTTTATCAATAGCACATAGTGTTCCATGCATTATAAGACAATATCAATAATCTATTTGTCGTTTCTTTTGGAAAGACAGTCTTTATTATCTCTTGACTCTATCGATGACCACAAGATCTCTTAACTTCGTGATAGAACAAAATCAATATCCACACTGGTATCAATTGCTACGCAGCTCAACTTTTCACCAATGCTGTGGTTGATCAATTGTTGGTCTAATGGTGTGTGCACTAACAGTCTAACAACCAACCTGTTTTTTTATTGTTTTCATTCACATCGCATTTTCTTCAATTTAAGTATTAAACTTGTTAGCTGAATGCTTCAAAATGGATATTTATATTTCTTTTTGTTGTACAAGACTACAAGTGACTGATATTTTTTTTTTTAACATCCAAACACTGTATCTCTTTATATAGTATAGTTTGATGATATATAACTGGCCATTGCCTATTTTGATTAAGATTTAATGGTGTAAGCCTTACGTTTTAGGATTTCATGTATCTTATTAGATTTTTTGTTTTGTGGAAACAGTATCTTATTAGAATGGCTAACAAATAAAAGAAAATGTTACCAGAATAAAATATGTTATCGTTTTTTCTTATATATAAATGTATGGAGTCCAAAGTAGGCAAAAGCATCCCCCACCCCCCAACCTACATTTATAATATTATTAATTAGAGTATACGATGTACATTCATATAGTAATCATGAAATAAAAGATACGACTTATTATTACAATCTGTACATTTTCATATTAATGAAAAGTTTTTGAATTATTATTTTCGTGCAAGTTGCTACTTGCTAGCTAATTATAGTTATTTTTTTGTTATCCATAATGTGGACATCATTTTTATTCTTCCTTTGCTCTTATCATTTGTTGAGAAGAGAGAAATGGTATATATTTCTTTAATAATCACGCAATTGCAAGAGTTGACGTTAAATGCGTTTCTTTCAGGGGACGATAAATAAGACAAAAAATTGTGATTTCCTGAGTCATTTTTTTGTCTTGTTTTCAGATTTAAAAATGCAGTAATAAATATAAATAAATGTTTTTGACCAAAAAAAAAAAAAAATATATATATATATATATAAAAATAAATGTCAAATAGCATATTCTATACTAATATTCCCACTAAATAGTCCTTTCTGTGTTATTTTGACTTATAGTCTTTTTTGTGTTATTTGACTTGAAACCTTAGCCTTATATATCTTGAAATTTATAAGTTAATGATTAGAGGAATTGAATAATTGATTCCACCATACTCATTATTATTATATTTTAGCTCACGAACCACCCACTTTGCTTCTGGTTATTGTGAAAGTCAATGCCTTTTCTTTAACAGTGTGTAAAGCAGAGAGAGATAGAGAGAGAGTCTTGTAGTAAATGAAATAAGAGATTGGTGGTGAAAGGGGTCACCTTTGCTTTTATATTCAAAGAGACTTCCTTTAGCTTCATTGTTGAATGTTTCTTTTCTCACACAAATTTATCTTCTTCTTCTTTTTTGTTTCATTTGAAAAAGAAAATGGATTGTTCATAAGAGAGAGTTTCTGATTTTCTATGCAAAATTTTGGGATCTGTTTACTTTTTTTTTTTTTGCTTTTTTAAATTTTAATTTATTTATTGCACTCCTTCTCTCCTGAGAGTGAGAGAGACTGGTCCTAGGGTTTGAGCCCTTTTGACTCTACTCTTCTCTTTCTTGGATTCCTTCTTCCTTATGGTTTTTCTTTCTCGTACTTTTGTTCTTTGAAATTGTGCTCTTTTACTTTCCTCTTCTTCTTCTTCTTCCGTCAATTTCGTGTTTAATTCTCATTGCAGCTCCAATTTCTTATTTTTATTTCTGGGTTTCTCTTAAAGTTTCCATTTTTGGAGCTTCTTCAAGATCTTCCTTTTCTCCTCCTAATTCATCATTTCTAGGGTTTTACAGTGGGCTAGAAACAAAACCCATTTTTTTCTATCTTTAGCCAAATCCCCAAACTCAAAATCTCCTCTGGTTTCAAACACCAATTCCCCAAATGCATTTCTCTCTGTGGAAGCAAATCCACCACTGTGCTACTCTAATCCTAGACAAGAGCAAGAGCAGGAGAAGAAGAAAAGATGGTTCCGATTCCTCCGTCAATGTCAGGAAAAAAGCTTCAATGCTCCGGAAATTGTACGAAGACAAGCTAAGGGAAGCTCTAGAAGAAGCCTCTGAGAATGGTTCGCTCTTCAAATCCCAAGACATGGACACAGACAACCAAGACGGAGCCTTGGGCCGCTCCAGATCCTTAGCTAGACTCCACGCGCAGCGCGAATTCCTACGCGCCACTGCTCTAGCAGCTGAGCACATAATCCAATCAGACGACTCAATCCCCGAGCTCCGTGAAGCTTTCAACAAGTTCCTCAACATGTATCCAAAGTACAAAGCTTCAGAGAAAATCGATCAGCTGAGATCTGACGAGTATAGCCACTTATCAGGGTCAAAGGTATGCCTTGATTACTGCGGATTCGGCCTCTTCTCTTATCTTCAAACGCTTCACTACTGGGACTCTTGTACGTTTAGCCTCTCTGAGATCACTGCGAATTTGAGCAACCACGCGCTTTACGGTGGAGCTGAGAGTGGCACTGTGGAGCATGATATCAAGACTAGGATCATGGACTATCTGAACATCCCTGAGAACGAGTATGGTCTTGTGTTCACAGTAAGCAGAGGCTCTGCTTTCAGGTTGCTAGCGGAATCTTACCCTTTCCAGGCGAACAAGCGTCTTTTGTCAATGTTCGACCACGAGAGCCAGTCTGTGAATTGGATGGCGCAGACGGCGAAGGAGAAAGGCGCAAAGGCTTACAACGCTTGGTTTAAATGGCCGACGTTGAAGCTTTGTTCGACTGATTTGAAGAAGAGGTTGTCTTACAAGAAGAGGAAGAAGAAAGACTCAGCGGTTGGTTTGTTTGTGTTTCCTGCGCAGTCTCGTGTCACAGGTGCTAAGTATTCTTACCAGTGGATGGCTTTAGCTCAGCAGAATCATTGGCATGTGTTGCTTGACGCTGGCTCTTTAGGTCCCAAAGATATGGACTCGCTCGGTTTGTCGTTGTTTAGGCCTGAGTTTATCATTACTTCGTTCTATCGTGTCTTCGGGCATGATCCTACAGGGTTTGGTTGTTTGTTGATTAAGAAGTCAGTGATGGGGAGCCTTCAGAGTCAGTCAGGGAAGACAGGATCAGGAATAGTGAAGATCACGCCTGAGTATCCGTTGTATATGAGTGATTCAGTAGATGGTCTTGATGGTTTGGTTGGTTTTGAAGATCATGATGAGGATAATAAACTCAAAGAAGCTCATCGTCCGGGGACTCAGATGCCTGCTTTCTCTGGTGCATACACTTCAGCTCAGGTGAGGGATGTGTTTGAAACAGATGTTCTTGAAGATAACGTCTCTTCTGATAGAGATGGAACTACGAGCACCACGATTTTCGAAGAAACCGAGAGTGTTTCGGTTGGAGAAGTGATGAGAAGTCCGGTTTTTAGCGAGGATGAGTCGTCTGACAATTCGTTTTGGATTGATTTGGGGCATAGTCCTCTTGGCTCTGATCAGCATCATAACAAGATTGCATCTCCTTTGCCACCGATTTGGTTTACAAACAAGAAGAGGAACCAGAGACAACGTCACTCTCCTAAACCAATAAAGAAGAGTTACAGTAGTCCGATGTATGATGGTAGAGACGTCCTCTCGTTTGATGCTGCTGTTATGTCAGTTACAGAGCACGGGACAAACACGAACAGGAGGGATTCTGGTAACAATCTCCATGTTGGAGAGATACAAGAAGAGAACTTCGGTCATAGCTTGGCAAATGGCTGCAGCATTTCATCAGAGATCAAAGAGAGTGCGATTAGACGAGAGACAGAGAGAGAATTCAGGTTGTTAGGGAGGAGAGATGGCGGGAGAAGCAGGCTATTGGGAGTGGAGGATGAACATACGAGTAAAGGGAGACGGGTTTCGTTTAACATGGAACGTGTTAGTCATAGTGTGGTAGAGCCCGGTGAAGCTTCTCTAGCTAGCGTTTACGATGAAGAGTACCATAACAACACGAGTGATGTTGAGAATGGAGATGATGAAGGTGCAGATGATGAATGGGATAGGAGAGAAACCGAGACAGAGATTGTTTGCAAGCATATCGATCATGTGAATATGTTAGGTCTTAATAGAACCACGACGAGACTCAGGTTTCTGATCAACTGGCTTGTGATATCGTTGCTGCAACTGCAAGTGCCTGAATCAGGAGGAAGAAACATGAGTCTTGTGCAGATTTATGGACCGAAGATCAAATACGAAAGAGGAGCCGCGGTTGCATTCAATGTTAGAGATAAAAGCAAAGGCTTTGTGAGTCCGGAGATTGTTCAGAGGCTCGGTGAAAGAGAAGGTATATCTCTTGGCATTGGTATATTGAGTCACATACGGATAGTGGACGATGATAAACCGAGAAACCATAGGGGTCGGAGTAAAGAAGATAGTGCGTTGCATTTGCAGAATGAAGTTGGGAAAAATGGGTTTATAAGATTTGAGGTTGTTACAGCTTCTCTGAGCTTCTTGTCAAACTTTGAAGATGTTTACAAGCTTTGGTGTTTCGTGGCCAAGTTCCTAAACCCTGGTTTCAGCAGAGAAGGTTCGCTTCCTACTGTTGAAGAAGAAGAAGCAGAGGATTCAGAGACGTGAGTTTGTTAGTAGTGAAACACACACAAAGCTGTAACTTTTAGGAGGCTGACATAACCGAGAATCGATGAGGTTCACACGCCTGCAGCATTATACGGTTTGGTCGCTCTCTTGGAGATAAGATGGAAAGAGGTTAAAGAACTCTGAATTGAGAGATTTGGTATAGCTTGTAATCTGAAAGCAGGACATATTGATCCAATGATTCCACTTTACCATTTGGTAACTCTGCTTTTGTTTGTGTTTTTGTTTTGTTTTGTTTTGAGAGAATACAGTTTCCGATATCTTCAGAAACTTGTAGCATTTGTTCTAAATTCCTACAAAAGCGATTCAGAACAATATATATACAATTAGATTATATGGATTCTTTGCTTCTTCCATGTGAGCTCCAAGAGCTTCAAAAATTGTGGTATCCGTATGATTCTTTTTGATCTTACTAAGACTAAGGGATTATGCAATATAGTAATAAATATCGAATACATAATACATTTAGTAGAAGTAGCAAAAGAGACTCATATAATGTAGTAACAAACAAAAATGTAAAGGTAAATAGCACATGAGGATTTTGGATCTTGAGTTTCATTTATTCTGTCGCTGCTTCTTGGCTGAAGCAGCACCAGTAACAAGTCTGAGAGCTTGGCCGGAGTTCTTGAGGATAGAAGACGATCTCGGGACTTGAGCCTTCCTCTTCTTCAAGAAATCTAACCCAGTTTTCAAGCATTCCGGTGGTGGAATGTCCTTGTAGATAACCGTTTCGATCCTGCACAAACGACAGAGACGGAGAGAGAGAGAGAGAGAGAGAGAGAATTAATCAGATGAAAACAAAGAGTGATTTTACAGTATGTAAACCCAAAAAATATGATCATACCCAGAGCTCTTTTGCTTTCTCTTTCTTGGCTTTTCTTCGTTAGCCTCCTCTACTTCAGAATCCGACCCGGTTTTTTGTCTGTGAAATGAGAAAGTGCCAAGCTTAGACATCATTTCCTGTTCAAATGCATAAAGTAAAAAAAAGATGGGTCGTTTACTTCTCTCGCTGTGCAAGAAAGTCTATGATGTCTTTGGAAAGGAATCCCTTATTTGCAAGAGATTCAGTTTTTTCCTCTGCTTCTTCTTCTTCGAAAGTTTCAATCTTTCGTGACTTGCGTGGCGTTATTTTCTCTGCCAAAAGCCTGCGACTCTCTTTCTTTTCGCGGGCAATCCTACAGCAGAGAATAGCAAATCTGATGAAGAGGAAGCTTATGACAAAGAACAAGACGTACTTGCAACGGGATATGGCTTTGCGAATATATTTATAAGGTAAATGTTAAGAGCACAAACATAAGGATTACAAATTGCGGAATCGACTTGCATAGTTTTGCTAAGATCAAAGTAATATTAGATATACATACGAGTTAATATCCAAGGAGAAATCGTTATCTTCCTCCATAAACTCCTAATTCACAAGTTCATAAAAACTGGATTTTGATAGTCGTCTTCAAATACATTCAAAGCAAATCCTTACTAATCTAACTCCGAAGCAACTAACCATCAAGATATCGAGCTCGAAAGCGAGAGAGAGAGAGGGAATGTGTGAGGAGACAAACCTAGCTGTATTTTCTCTCTGTAATTTCCTAAACGCTGCATCTTCCAGCTTCGCCTGAAACAAAAAAGAAGCAGACACTCATTAGATCCTAAGCAAATGCAATTTCGATCGACTGTTTCCGCTAATCCAATGAAGACGGGAACATACCTGCTCTTGGGTGAATTCCTCGGGTGCATCGTCGGAGTCGGAATCGGAATTGTGGTCTTTATTATTCGACATCGAAATCTGATTTACCTTCTTCGCCGGTCTAGGGTTTACTTCTCCGTCAGTCAGGCGAGACACTAACTAGGGTTTAACGGCTCTGCAAATTCCCAAAACACCACGAAAGATTTCGACACTTCCTCTCTTCAGATCACAGAGTTGTTTTTTTTTTCTTTTACTTTATGATGGGTTTCTTTTGGGCTCTCCTTACGTCTTTTTCTGTAAGCCCATCAACCAAGGAAACGGCTCATCTATTATTATAGATTTATGATATTTATAAACTAAACATTAAGCTGGAATAGCTCAGTTGGTTAGAGCGTGTGGCTGTTAACCACAAGGTCGGAGGTTCGACCCCTCCTTCTAGCGTTTTTTTAACATTTTGTTGTTCTGCAGATTCTGATTACCATTTTTAGATCAAATTTCCCTTAGCATCACAGAAGCATAAGAATGTTGACAAAAGAAAAATGTAGAACAAGACAACAATGCCGACCAACAAAAATTGGTCAGAGACAAGAAAAAACAAATAAGACAAAACTATACTCGAAGAAAACAAAAATTGACGTCCACATATACAACAGATAAAATCAATTGAATAACTTGCATTGCTTTTATAGTGTTTAACTTTTTATAGTAAAGAACACAAACATATCTATATATACTCTCAGCCAACCAAAAAAAACCATAACGCATGCTCTAACTTTACCCTCCCCAACCCAAATCTATACAATGTTTTCTTTCACATTATATTCATCACAAACAAATCACCAAACCCTTTTTTTTTTATTCATTGTTGCAAAAGCAACCTGAAACTGAAGTCATATGGTACTACTTGTACCAACTCCATGAGTGATTCTTTGTTCTTTCTCTCCGTACACTTGACCGCTTCTTCTCTGAGTTTATCAGGCAGCTGAAGGCAAACCCAATCCAGCAACGATTCCAAATCCTTTGCAAAGTCTAGTAAGTACCAATCTAATACCTTTGGAAGCATTAGTTTGTTCTTCTTTGAGATCCCAACAGATGCTTGAAGATAATCTCTCTTTGCAGCTTCTAGCTCTTCCTCTACATTAGCTGCTGTGTAAACCCTTACCTGAATAGACAAAAGTTTGATGCTTTAGTTCTGAAATTACTTGAAAGTTTGCATCTTTCGGTGCCAAACTGAATGTGTATATGATTTTAAGGACCACTTACAGCTGGAGAGGACCAGCTTCCACAGGCGAGAGCGAAAGTGACCAAAGGCTCTGACCATTCCAGTCCAAATGTGCTGTGAGCTCTCATCTCTTCATGTGTTGCAGTTTTGGGACAAGTCTTTTTCCAAAACAAGAAGCAGAAAAACGTTAAAAGAACCAAACTTTGGTTCATTGTTCTGATTCAAAGTAAAGAAGATAATGAAGGCACTTACGAATTTCAAGTGGTATGGAAGTCTCAAGATGAAATGTTCAATTGTGATTGCATTTAGCGAGTGTCCTCCTACAATTATTGTTGCCTGATACAACAAAGAGAAGATGATTATAATTAACCGGCAATGAAACACGTCAAACCGCAATGATGTTAACATTTTGGTTTGAGTATCCAAACCTTCTGCATCAGGGCTACAACCATTTCAGGTGTCCCGGGAATTCCATGCTCCAAGAATGCCTACAGAGATAAATTGGAAAACAAGAAATCAGATTTTCAACATTTTTACAGACATTTCTGTATCTTTATCATGCAAAGAAACCATAGAAGTCTCACATTCATAACACAAGAATTATAAGTATTGATCCAGAATGCAAGCTTCTGCTGGTGGCTAAGACCGTCTAGCTTTACAATGGAAAGCTTATTAAGCAAGAACCTGTAAATAGATAAACACGAGCTTAGAGTATTCCAATCATTCTAAAAGATTTCATACCATTTGTTTGAATGAGAAACTTACTTGAGACGATGGATCAGAAAGGAGGCATTGATTCTTCTTCCAAGATCAATCGAAGATGCATCGACCGAGCAAAGATTCTTGTACGCACCAAGCTCTCTTGGTTTCCATTCTGAATAGTTACTATATGGATCCAACACAATGTCCTTGGAAGAGCTAATCCTCAAGACAATACTCACTAGACATTTCAGTAAATCCTCTGAAACTCTGTTTGCTGCATTTCCACTCTGCACTGACTTGTCTTCTGAAGATGATCCCGACACACTCTCCTGTGCTTTGTCCTGATCTGCTAATCTATCATTGATTGATTCTGAGCATTTATCCGCTGCTGCATCCGGCTTAACCAAAGGTTTCTTCTTCTTCACAGACGTCAAGAACCTGCCAAGCTTCTTCTCAGGTGATTCTTTATCCTTCTTGTCTTTGAAACCATTACTAGATGTCTGATTCTCTTCACCCCTCACATCTACTGTCTTAGTAACACTGCTCAGATTCGGTTTAGGCGAAGCTTGTTTCCCATTTACCACCACTCTCTGACCACTTTTGTCATTAACTGTTTGATCAGAGGAGAAGAGCTTCCTGCTTGAGATGCTTCTGCTAAGACTAAGACTCTGTTGATGCTTCTTAGGAGGAGTGATCAAGGAATTAAACTCGTGCTGCGACATTGATTTCGATCTCTGGTGTTTACTGCTTCTAACAGGCGAATTCTCGCTCACACCGTTGCTATTAGGACTCTCAAGATTCCTCTTGGAAGAAATGTAAACAGCTTCTTGGTATAGACCTTGTCTAAAGCTTACAACTTGTTCTTCTAACCGAACCACTTCCTCTTCAAGAACAGCTACTTCAGCAAGAAGCTCCAATGTCTGATCAAGAACGCCGGAAAAAATAATAAAAAATCAACACACAAAGAACAACAAGATTGATAATTCGAATGGTCTTACATATCGAGGGAGATAAGAAGGAAGACGAGGTAAAGCTCCTAAAGGTCTAGTGAAAGCTCTCTCCAATGCTCTGTGCACATTCTCTTCCTGTCTCAGCTTCCTCTTTAGCTTATCAACCTAATGAATGAAAAAACAACAACATTGTTTTAGACTCAAAGTCATCATCACTAAATCATAAACTCAAGAATTTAATTGTCATCATCATGCATACATCTTGTAGCAAATCTGTTTTCCTTTCTCTGTTAGCTCGGCGCCGATTAGCCAGAGACTTTCCTGAATTAGCAACAGCTCCATTGCCTTGAGACTCCATCTTCTTCTTCTCCTCCTTTGCAGATTTCAGAATTCCACGAAACATTACTCATATATAGACAAAGAAGTGGAAGAAAATGGAAACACTATATCATCCAAATATCCCACTCAAATAAGAAACACTCAAAAGCTGATGGAAGGAAGCCAAATTGGAGTTTGTGAGGAAACTATTGATCTCAGCCTTTGATAGTGGAAAACAACACACTTCTAGATTGGGGAAAGATATTGAGTATCGATCACTTTCACTGTGACCAGTAATTTCACTAAAGAATATTTTTTTTTGTAAGAAAAACAAAAAAAAAGCAAAGATTCGGTTGCTAAATAGTCCAATGTGGAAGCCAAGAATCTTAAGAAATATCTGGAAATCCAATAACAAACAAGAGAAATTCTAAACAGATTTTGTTCATCTAAAGGAAGAAACTTTTTCACAAACTAAGCAAAACCCAACCAAGAAAAGCAATCAAAATTGGGTTAACAAAAGTGGAAAAGTGGTAGAAAGAGAAAGAAGAAAGAAGAAAGAAGAAAAGTTACTTGATTATGATTAGTGTCATGCTTTGAAGGAGCTTTCATGGAGGAAAGAGCAGCTCGAACACTTGTGTTCATTGCTTCTCTCTCTCTCTCTCTCTCTCTCTCTCTTCAGCTTTTGCTTTCTCTCCACTCTCTAACTGATATAAACCGAAGAGAGAGACACATGAGGATAAAAAACACAAAACAGGAGTAAAAAGAAAGATACAGTTAAATGTTGAAGTGCAAGGACAATTAAGAAAACTGGGGGAAACAAGAAAAAACAAAAACTTTTTAACTTATCTGAGATATAATTAATGAATGTGATGGAAATATAGTAGTACCTTGTTGATTTATGAACACAGAGCGGGAAAACTTGAAGATAAAGCGACCCAGAAGCAGAGAAAAGCTGGCATGTGTTTAAATTGAAGCTTATGTTTCCCAAAGATCCACAATTTGATGATATTTAATCCATATCAATATGTTTAAACCACTATGGTCAGATAATCTCGAACAGAGCGATGAAGAAACACTACAGAATCTCCTATTGGAGGTGAAGAAGTAGGCAGAAAACGACGAGATATCAGCGTTTAATCTCCATTTTCTGCTTTCGTGTTAATTACAAGACTACAATTTATATAAATATATATTAGAAAATTGAAAAAATGAAACGACTTTTCTCGGAGAAGAAGAAGATGTGAGATCTGAGTGACGAGCTCTGTTAGCTCTTGAGGCTGGTGGGAAATTGTGAGATGAGGACAACCAGAAAGAGAGCGACTTTATCTTATTTTTTCTCTGTTATTAATTAAATTTTGGTATTTAGTGGCTTTGGTGCTTTCATTTTCTCTCAATCTTCTTTTCACTTCTTTCATTTAAAGAAATCATTAAAAAATATTAATTAAAAAGTAGTCCTAAATTAAGAGAAGTAATTATTTACTTATAATTTGTTTTCACTATTATGGTGTGATATAATTATACGGTCTCATATATATATATATATATATATATATTTTTATATACCTTTGAATTCCAATGGTTTTGTAAAATTTGGACGTGTTTCAAACAATACAAAACAGAAAAATTAGTGGAGTTTGGTGGTTTCCAGCTTTTTTCATTGTGAGTGAGTGCCAATTTCTCGTGCAATTTAGATGTAAATTCCAACATTCCAACATTATTGGTCACTAGTAACTGCTATTCTAATCATATCAGTTTAAAGCTGTCACTCGGATATTTTAAATCAAGAACTTCTAGTTGCATTTCTAAATCTCTTATGAGATGTTGTATGCAAATACCCATATCAAGTAAATCTTACGTTTCTTGGTTAGTTTAGTTGAGGGCCTTGAGGCTTACAAATAACATATTGATTAGAGAATTGATTAGGGATTATATTAAACTGTATCAGTAGACAGTAATTGTTCTGTAATCAATTATGCAGGTTGTACTTAAACACAATTGTTTTGCAGAGTTAAAATTCTGATACCTTTTAGAGAAAGCAAAGACAACGTGCTGATTAATTATGATGCTAAAAGAAAAATAAAAACAAAAAAAGTTAAAACTCGAAAGATGCTGACATCTCACTAGCATAACCTTTTTAGCATTTGATCCACAAAGGAAAAAAAGTAATTAATTAAGAAACTGTGAAACCATGAGGTAAAATACTAAATATTGATATGTTTTTCCCCCTATGAACGTAAAATGTATTCAAATGTATTTTCATTACCCCTTAAATAATTTGTTGTTTGTAATTTTTAAAAACAACAATTTAATGAGTTTAATTCATAGTCTTTCTAAATCTTTGTTAAAAAAACTCATGAAAGAGAAATCATAAAAAACAGAAATAGATGGAACATGTTGGGTCCTGAGATTAAAAAGAAAACTCATTAAAAGTGGTAAATGTCACCCTACGGAAAAAGGAAAAGATTTAAAAGAGATTACAATTATTAATAATTGCAAAGTGATAAATTTTTAGATATTGGAGGAGATAGTCAGATAGATTGCATTAACCAAGGCTAAGCGTGATAATTTATAGTTTTGTACCATCCGATAATCTAATTATTTTAATCAACTAACATGGCTTTTATAGTAGTATTTAATAGTGACGAGAAAAGAAACGGTGGATTAGGTATAAATTATGAATGGAATTAAATGATACTTTGGCAGATTATACTAAGCATTAGCACGTGACAAAGCTTAGCAAAACTTGCTTTTTAACTCATGCTTCCATTTCTCTAGTGGGCCCAATTAATCATGCTCTATGTATGATAGTAATAGTACACGATTACGGGAATTCAACTTTTCTCTCATGTCATTACACTCTAGTGAAACAGAGGGGGTTTTCTTTTAATTATATTTCATTTTAAATGAATTTTTGAGTATTTTGATTTATAAGTACAACTGAGTAGTTACATTTAAAAAAAAAAAAAAATCTTCGAACGTGCACTACTTAAAGTTTTACACCTAAAGAGGTGATAATACAATGTAAGGCATGCGTATGCGTATCGCCATCCAAATCATTATTTCCTCCTCTTTTTATTTGTCTGCTGTAACTTTGTATTTACCCAAACACAAAATTTACCAAGGGTAACAAAAATCTCGTCGCTATCCATTCTAATCATATAATCTAATAGTATTATGTTTCGTCCTATTTTGATTTGGATTTTAAAATTTTCGTCTAGATTTCGTCCTATATTGTGTAGAAGTAGAACTTTAGATCTACGGTTATAATATAAGGGGTTACTGTTTTAGTGTCAACATTATTTCTGAAAACTTAAGACTAGATTTATTGTAATTTGATATTTATTATATTATAAAGTCTATGATCTACTGCATCAATCATAAGTTAGACCATTCCATCTGGAATACAATATGTAAATAAGTGCAAAATTAATAGTAGAATCAACCAACACAATGGGATATCTCAATTCATAAACAGAAACGAAGATCATGATGCATTAAACTATACCAATAAAATGGTCCAAAGCTGAACGTAATTCACTTTTGCTTTTCTTTTTCGTTTTTTTTTACTTTGCTCTACTTTTGGGCTGGACCCAGATACTATGGTCCCGAATAAAGTGGGCCTGTATTAGGCCTAAACTTAACCCGACAATCAAAGAGGTAAACACCAATTATATTAGTTTTTTACTTTTTTCAAAAAACATTATGGCATTTCTTAGTTAATATACGATGTAATAGGTATGTGTGTGTTATATTTTTTGTTCTTCTTCCTGGAACTGAAAAGATAATGATACAGAATTTATGTTCGCATTTACACCACAAAAGGCCGACGTCATTTATTTCCCAATAGGCATATCAAACCAGATTTTTTTTTTGGGAATTTTAATAAACATTTTTTCTTCTGTCAGTTTCCTTCTACGATGGACCATTCTCAGCTGGTTATGAATTTCTATAAATTCATAAGTTCCAAATGAATATATTTGTTTCGAATAATATTTCGTAAGTGACAAAATTATTATTCTAAAATATTTAACCTTTTTTTTCGTAGAGGGTTATCAAACGCATCAAATTTTCACTGCGACCTCAAAATTAGGAGTAGTTTGGTTTCAAGTCACATCAAAAAAATTATAATCCTCTACGAAACTCGAACCGCGCGAACACCTTATAAATCATTAGACGCACATACTGGAGTATCCAAAAGTAAACCATCAGTTTCTATCATATTGTACTACAGAAAACATTAAATGATAACACACATAAGTTTTGATGTACGTTTCGTATATTCAAAATCTATGTATAGAGTCTATTGACAAAATTAAACATAATTAATATTACCATGGTAATCAATGATGACTAACTTTAACCTTATTAATTTTCCCCTAACCGAAAAAGTATATATTAGACCAATATTACTGGATAGAAATTAACTTCTAAATATAATATACCACTTTCACAATATCTCCAAAACTCTTATAGCATGATCATAACATGCTATCTATAGATGTAATAAATTTATTAGATAACACATAATTGTCGCCTCTGTTCGTCTGTAAAGCTTCTTCCCATCACATGCCATTAATGGACCTATGTGGTGCTGATAGTAACGTACAACCATGACGTCTCAGAAAATCTTACTCTTAACACAATCAAAACATAAACCTCTTCTTGTGAATTTGTAATTTCATATAAGTTAACATTTTGTTTTTGCTTTCTCTGTATTTTTGCCACATTTATACACATAAAATTAGTTCAATCCATCGATCGGTCCCCAATTTTTCAATGATTAGTCAATTTTTTCTTCCGTTTTGATAACCACTGTGGTCCAATAAGACAAGTGAATATGGTCCATTTAGGGCTCGCGTACGTGGTATATCGCATCTCACTGTCACTTTTGAGCGCATGCAAGTGAACTACATGTCAAAAACCTTAGGCCATATGTTAATATGTATATGGACTCACTTTTTTTTTTGTCGATGACTCAATATATATTGCTATACAAAACAAATTGTCATTTTACTGCGCACATATTTTGTCAAAACATATTTGTTTTGTATCATTAGACCCAACGAATGTTTTTGTGTCAGCTTTTTTTTTCTCCTGATAAAACAATAAGTCAATAATGTTACATTACATCGATCAAATTAAGAATACTCATAATGAACAGTTTTATAAAAAATAAAGTCAAATCCATAGAAAATTTCAAAGTAATATATGGTAATATAGAAAATAACAGATTACATCCAAAACTATACACGCATTAGTGGTACAATGCAACTTAGCAAACATATGCATCTATATTTACGAATTTAGAATATCCTGCATCTACTATAATAAGATATTATACAAGATAGTATTGTAGAATTTCGCAATTCTTAGAAAAATAATAAAATATCATAAATAGGAAAACAATGTATAATGTTTCATATTCAAATTAAAGCTTGTATATTTAATTCCTTTTTTTATATAAATTTATGTTATATGTAAACTATGACATGATGGATAATAACTAGACTAAATGAATGAAGAACTGGCTAAAAGCTATTGGGAAATAAATGAACGAAGGAAAGTTACATCTTTATCATAAAGCTGGACTGCCTCGGTGTGATAGAACAACCAAAGATAATGAAAGAGTACTGTGGTCACTAGGTCAACGTCAATTTCCCTGAAATCCGAAAGTGTGATTAGTCACTGATTATATCACTAGTTCTTTTTACTTTTTTTTTTTTGGTCAACAATCACTAGTTCTTTTTACAGTTTAATGGATTAATTTGCAAACGCAAATCGCAAATATCGACCTATTGGGCCTATTTTGAAACCATATAGAGCATTGATGAAGCCCAAGAGTTTAACTTGAAAAAGTTTAAGAAATACTTGTCTGATAACAAAATGTGAAATCCAAACAGACAATGTTTATAGATCGAACCGGATATGAACCAAATGGTCTACTAGGTTTTTGGGTCGAATCAGTTTCATTATATGACAGGTACGTATAGTTAGAAGTTAGAACAAGTCTGAATAGACAGGGAGAAGTGTCCTAGCAAATCTAGAAAAATCAATCTCAATTATTAAAAATTCAAATAATTGAGTTTTGAATCTTTTGCTTCAGATCTCGTAAGCTAATCTTTTATTGGCATGTCCACGGAAAAAACATTTCTTTCTTACTTAACATTATCTATTGCAATATTTTCTCATAAATTAAGCTTATGACAGCTTAGTCTCGACATTGATATTGTCTCTACATAACTATAATTAATACAATCCCAAAGAAAAATGTTTAAACTACAATCATGATTAGCACGAAATTTTCGAAGAGAAGCCTGACCAAAGAAATATCGTTCAGAATACGCTACACGTGAAATTGTGTGTATATATATATATATATATATATTACACATACGAAAAATATATCGCATCATTGCATCAATCTTTCACACCAAAACTTTATATTCCAATATACAATCTTCTAAACTCAGAGAAAAAAACTAAAGAGAAACTACCATGGAGGAGGATTCGAGCACGAAAAACAAACCACCGGCGTACGGAAAACTCGTGACGATCCTCAGCCTCGATGGCGGTGGAGTCAGAGGAATCATCGCCGGAGTCATTCTTGCTTATCTCGAAAAACAGCTTCAGGTTTATTACACGAGACTATATGACTATATATATATATATATATAATATATATCAATAATCTTAAAAGTTCAGTAGAAAGATCGACTAATGTGATAATCTGTTTGGTAACCAGTTTTGTTCTTCTTTAACGTCTGAATCATTCCTTATTATCCCAAAAGTCAAACTGTATATTTTAGATGCGGTTGAATTTGAATATCTAAACAGCTTTGATCTATTCTACGATCTTGAATCCATTTTTCGTTTTTTACAAGATAGTGATTTGGACTAATTATTATATATAGGAGATCGATGGAGAAGACGTGAGGCTAGCAGATTACTTCGACGTGGTAGCCGGAACTAGCACCGGTGGCCTCATGGCCGGCATGTTGACCGTACCGGACAAGACCGGGCGACCTTATTTCGCGGCCAAAGACATTGTTCCCTTTTACCTTGAACATTCTCCCAAGATTTTCCCACAGCCCAAGTAAGAAAATAATAGTTACGCTTACGCATATTATAATCCGTATGTTTCATTTACCCTATATATTATATACACATTTGTAAAGGAAGCCATATTTTATTGGCCCATAAATTAATGGTGGATGTAATAAATCTAATTACGTAGTCAAACCAACAACAGATATTGATTAGCTCATGATTTTTTTAAAAACGTCGTCAAACTAACAATATATATATATATATATATATATATATGAATGTTCTATGTTAGAAAACAAGTGGGCACTTAACGTGTACACATGAACCTTAATTTTCTGTTTTAATGAGCAAAGTACTAGGCATAGTAGCAAAGCCGTGCCTACGTTAATTGAGGCCGGAAGCAACTAAAAAATAATTCTGTAAACCAGTCCATTTACAGTAATAAACTAACGTTGTTAATGCTAATTATTTATGTTTTCATTTGAAACTTACAGTAAAACAGAGAATTAAACTACAAGATATAGTAGATTACGCAACAAAGTATTAGTAATAACTAATAAATATGGAGAAAACAATATCCATAAATAAAAATAAGTGCCTTAGAAAAGGAAAGCATTTTCATTTGGTAAGGTATATAACTGGACTATATAAAGTATGAAGAATCCTAATTTCAAAAAAATTTATAAAAACTTCACTTAATTATTTCTTAAAAATGTGGCCGTAGGCCAATGTTTCCAATTTTATAAGGTTATATACATAAAATTAATTCCACGTGGCACTTATAAACACATCCTCTACGGAAAAATGCAGAGGCATGGCTGCTCTATTGCCCAAGCTTCCAAAGCTTCTGTCCGGTCCAAAGTACGACGGAAAATATCTAAAGAAGTTACTAAATGATCTTCTTGAAGAGACAAAACTTCACCAGACACTCACAAACGTTGTTATACCCACCTTCGACATCAAGAAACTTCAACCAACCCTCTTCTCTTCTTACCAGGTAATATTTCCTCGCCATCTCTCTTCTTAACACAGCACACAGACTATAATTATAAAATCTACAGTTCTTGTTTCATCTTGATCAATCTAACAGTAATAGTTAACTTTGTTTGTAATGTGTTGTTGAAGGCGTTGGCTGACCCTAGCTTGGATGTCAAGATGTCAGACATATGCATTGGCACATCGGCTGCTCCTACTTTCTTTCCTCCCCACTACTTTTCCAATGAAGATAGTCAAGGCAAAACGACTGAGTTTAACCTGGTTGATGGTGCGATTACTGCTAATAACCCGGTATATATAGCACAATCCTCTTAATTGCTATAATTTCTTACAAATTAATAGATTATTGTTTTTTCTTTCTGACTTTCGATGTGAGATTCTTAAATGCTCTCTCAAAACTATGGCTCTTTTGGATACAATCTGAATGTTCATATGTTTACATGTTAAAACAAATTAACAGTGAATCGAAATGATCAATATCTCTATGAATCTCTCTATATATAATAGATTAACTTTTATTTCTGTGTTTTATTATAGACTCTGGTGGCCATGACTGCTGTGTCTAGGCAGATTGTGAGAAAGAATCCTGATATGGGTGAGCTCAAGCCGTTAGGTTACAACAAGTTCCTAGTTATATCCATAGGAACGGGATCTGCAAAAAATGAGCAGAAGTACAGCGCCAAAAAAGCGGCAAAATGGGGAATCATACCTTGGTTATACGACAGTGGATCTACTCCAATACTAGACATTGTTTCGGAATCAAGCCGCGACATAGTTCATTTCCACAGCTCTGTTTTGTTCGCAGCCCTACAATCTGAGGACAAGTATCTCAGAATCGACGTAAGAGCGATACATGAACATATATATGTCAAAATTTGTTGTTGATCGTTTTAACTTATGTGATTTTTATGTGTGAATTCAGGATGATACACTGGAAGGAGATACAAACTCTATGGATCTGGCGACAAAGTCTAACTTAGAGAATCTTGAAAAGATTGGAGAGAAGATGTTGAAAAACAGAGTCGTGCAAATGAACATCGACACGGGTGCATATGAGCCTGTTTCTAGAAATGTCACCAATGATCAAGAACTCAAGAGGTGATTAGGTTTCAAATCTTTGTAGTTTGGTTTTCTTTTTTTACCACAAGAAATCTCGTAGTTTCGGTTTCTTGGTTCACAAGCAATGTCATTGTTTGATCATTTTATAAAAATCTATCCGCAGGTTTGCTGAAATTCTCTCGGATGAAAGGAAATCAAGGAGAATGAAAAGCGACACAATGACCAAAGAGTCATTAAACTGAGCATAGAAGATAAAGGAAAGACAACATGGATCAGGATGATCAATTGCGTGTTGTTCTTTCTCGTCTTTAGTTGTCTGAAATAATCTTTACTGTTATCTTTGTGTGTTTTGCTCGGTGAGCTCATTTTACGCCTTGTTGATTTTTCCCCCCCCCTGTAATTCTTTTCGGAAACGCAAAAAAATAAAAATACAAATATTCGGTATCACATGAAAAAGTCCACTAATATCATACTAAGCTGATTCAACGAGAAGGAATCACACCAAATTAATAGACCAAAATCCAGACTAACTTATCATAATATATGCCGTAAGTAACTATGTTTTTAGTAGAAATCGAATTCAATCAAAACAAAATTCCAATACTCATTTGCTAAGAATAGTCGCCACTAGACCACGAAAATCTTGCTTAAAAAGTGGAAAATCATCAACGAAAGCAGATACTGAGATCATCTTCTCGATGAATTGACAGATGTCTTTAGAACAAGTCTGAATAGTGGATAGAGAGGGGAGATGTGTCGTAGCAAATCCAAAATTTCCAAACTCAGTTTTTGTAGTTTCTGTAACTCAGTTTTGAATATTTGGATGCAGAACTCGTTGCGTGTTTCTTTAATGCGAAGTCCACGATAATAAATATTTGAATTCTAATTTAAAATTGTCCAATTTTCAAATATTCCACGATAATAAATATTTGAATTCTAATTTAAAATTGGACAATTTTCAAATATTCCACACAAATAATATGTTGTTCCAAAACTATCATTACTAGTTTTATTTTCCAAAAATAACCCACAAACTTTGTCTAAAAATTAAACTAGTGATGGTAGATTTAGAACAAACAAAATTAGTGGTATTTTATAGTACTCCTTCTAAAAATTAGCTTATGACAGCTCAGGTTCGACGACATTGATATTGTTCTTCCTAAAAGTTGTCTTAATCCAAAGAAAAAATTATATCCTGATTAGCATGAAATGTATGAAGAAAAGTCTAACCAATTTTTTTATTTTTTTTAAAGAATCCTCGACACGTATATATATATATACAAACATACAAGAAATAACTATTAAAAATTGGATATCTGGAGTCTGGTTTAATGTTGGTTGAGTCACTAGTATAGTTTGGTTATTTTGCTGGTTTAGAGTCTTGTATTTAAGCTTTGTACACATTTTACGTTTAATGAAGGATGATCAGGTATTGAAAAGAACATCGCATCATTCCATCCATATTTTACAATCCATAATTTTCACCAACCTTCGATTTATACCTGCNTTTCCCCCAAAAAAAAAAAAAAAAAACTTCGATTTATAGTAATCTAAAGTCAAAAGAAGACCGATCAACAATCATGGAGAACAACTCGCCCTCTTGCAAGATAAACAAACCGCCATCGTGCGGATCACTAGTAACCATCCTGAGCCTTGACGGTGGTGGAGTCAGAGGAATCATTACCGGAGTAATCCTTGCTTATCTCGAAAAACAACTTCAGGTTTGTGTATATAGGTTTAACCGACTAACCGGGTGCTTTTAATACAGAAACTCGTAGTAGATATAGAGATACCATGTGAATTTTGTAGTTGTTGCTCAGAGACGTGCCTATCTTAAACTAAAAAAAAAAAGAATTGAAGAAGTTGTTTCAGACTTCCAGAAATTATATGCAGTTCTTGTAATTCCCCTTAGAACTCCGTGCATTTAGGCACGATCCTATAAGCGTGTGCATCGTGATCTCGAATTCATATTTGATTATTTACAAAATAAGTGTCCTCATTTCTTTTTCTAGTTATCTAATAAAGTCAGTTCGATCAATAATAAAAACATTACAGGATAAAAATGTTCAAAAAAATAATTAAAAAAATGTAGGAAATCAAATTAATTATAAAAAAAAAACATCTAGAAAAAGTTTTAAAACGGAGAAAGTATTTCTTATGTTGTTTAATTTTGTCGGTACATATATAGGAGCTAGATGGAGAAGATGCGAGGCTAGTAGATTATTTCGACGTGGTAGCCGGAACTAGCACCGGTGGCCTCATGACGGCCATGTTGACTGCACCGAACGAGACTGGACGACCTCTCTTCGCGGCCAAAGACATTGTTCCGTTTTACTTTCAACACTCTCCCAAAATATTTCCACAGTCCGGGTAAGGAACATACAGTACAAACTTACACTAATTAGGACTTGATTATGTCTTCATCTGTAAATACAATTAAAAAACTATGCTCACGCTTAAAAATATATATTATTAGTATTACAGGTTAAATATAAAATTTGTATTTACAGTTTACATGATATATTTGAAAACCATTATGAGTAATTAACTTCAACGTAAACATACTTTTTTTTTATTATAATGGCTTATAAGTTAAAAACTAGACGGAATAATTTTCGTTAAAACTAGCTAGGAGAATGAGCCTAGACCAAAAAAAAAAAAAAAACGAATACAGAGATGAATGTTTTTGTCTTCATAGAACAAGTGGGATCCAAATGAACAGTTGTCATATATATATAAATAAAATTCCACGTGGAATTAAAAAGACATTCTAGTGAAAAATGCAGAGGCTTGTTTGGTAAGTTACCAAAGCTTCCAAAGCTTCTGTCTGGTCCAAAATATGACGGAACGTATCTACGAGATCTACTAAGTAAGTTTCTTGGAGAGACAAGACTTCACCAGACACTCACAAACGTTGTTATACCTACCTTCGACATCAAGAAACTCCAACCCACCATCTTCTCCTCTTACCAGGTAATTAATATCCTCTCCTTGTCTCTTTTTAACATAACAATTAACAATTAAGATTAAAATCCAAAACTTCTTGTTTCATCTTCATCAATCTAAAAGTCAGTAATATTGAACTTTTGTTTGTAACGTGTTGTTGAAGGCGTTGGTTGACCCTACCTTGAACGTCAAGATATCAGACATATGCATTGGCACATCAGCTGCTCCAACCTTTTTTCCTCCTCACTATTTTACCAATGTAGATAGCCAAGGCAATACGACTAAGTTTCACCTCGTTGATGGTGGAGTTACTGCTAACAACCCGGTAAAACGTAACCCTCTTACCATTTTATTAGAATGAACATTTCTTAACTAATCCCTTATATATTAAAAGAAAATCATTTTAAAAAAATAACCTTATATTCATGTGTTATTAACAAATTTGTCATGCTGAGGTGTCAACACCAGGTTCACTCTCAAGGTCAATATAAAAAAGGATATCATTTATTAGCATATTTACATACAATGTCATTGATATACTATTTTTAATTTGATTACTAATATTAAGGATTTGCATGTATATCCACTAAACAACATAAACAATATATGAAATAATTATAATAAAATATTTTA